>CAUYRH010098380.1:0-64566 GCA_963574655.1 Perodicticus potto
CCCTTTCCCTTTTCCCTGTATTCTTGTGCTATAATTGGGTCTTAGCCTTCATATGAAAGCTATAAATTAGCTCTATATTAGGGCTGAGTACATTGGATACTTTTTCTTCCATTCTTGAGATACTTTGCTAAGAAAAATCTAAAGATTTTTAAATCAAAATTTTGTGGCATGTTAAAAGGATATGAAATTAAAATCTCAGTGTCCATAAATTAACTTTCATTGGACTACATTCACACTCATTGGTTTACATATTGTCTACAGCTGCTTTTGCACTATAAGAGCAGAAATGAGAAGTTGTGGCAGACACCACACGGCCCACAAAACTTACTGACTATACAGAAAATGTTTGCTGACCTCTGGTTTATAGGAAAGAGACACTAGGGATTATGATGAGGTAGTCACTTCTGCTTAACGTCGTTATGAAGGAAGTGACGAGTCTCCCTCACTCTTCGATAGCCCTTTGTGTCTTCTTTGACCACTGTGGCCTGTGTGGGAAGAAATGGGAAGGGCAGGTTTAATCAGTCCTCTGCACAGCTGGAGAAGCTGAGGCACAGCCTAATACGGGGACTTAACATTGTTGGCAGCTAATTATGGCCACTTCATATTTCAACTCATCCTGAGTCCTTTCTACCTTACGGGGCCAAGTAGAATGTTGACACAACAGTGCTATGATTTGGATGTGGTTTGTCTTTGCCAAAGCTCATGTTGAAATTTGAACCCCAGTGTGGTGGTGTAGGAAGGGGGGAGCCTAATGGGAAGTGTTTGGGTCATGGAGGCAGATTCCCCATAAACAGATTAATGCCCTCCTTTGGTGATGAGTGAGTTCCTGCTCTTGCAGAAATGGTTTAGTTTCCTAGAGAGCTGGTTGTTAAAAAGAACCTGACTGCCTCAGTTTCTCTCTCTTGCCTCCTCTCTCACCATGTGACCTTTCTGCACACCCTCACCCCTCTTCTATTTTGCCTTGTGAGTGGACGTAACAAAAGGACATTATTAGATGCAACTGCCCAACCTTGAATCTTTGAGACACCAAAATTGTGAGACAAATAAACCTCTTCTCTCCTTGGCCCTATCCTTTAGTCACAAGAGAACCTGAGAGCCTCAAATTCTTATCTCCAATATAAGTTCTATCCTGATGTGCTTACGAAGAGTAAAGAAGATCATTATGAGAAGTCCATGAGTTAGTCATGGATGGTACTTAGCACAATGCCTGGCACTGTGCAGTTGTAATGTAACTTGTTTTTAGTCACTGGATGGGAACTTGTGGAGCATCTTAAAAAGCTATTGATACGTTCTCACAATAGACAACTAGAAAGCCATAAAGGACCCAGTCACACCTGAACTTATATAAGATTAAGTTAGACTTTCATATGAATGAACACTATGGGATTCCATCTAGCAATTTCTAGCTCCTTTAGGGCAAAACTCTCCCAGGTATTAGCTCAGGAAAAAAACAAATCCAAAAATGCTTGTATTTTCAAGTTATTTATAAGAAAAATGGGTGTAAAAACTATTTTTGCATCTGGGAAGAAATATATTAGGTTGAAATTTAGAATTAAGGAATTGAACTTAACATCCAGAACTCCACAGCCTGAGAGATGGCAGCAAGGGAGAGAGGCAGGAAGGAAGGACAGGCAGGAACTGTGAGGAGAGATTCGCAGACCTGGGAGGAGTCAGCCGGCAACAAGGTTGGGCCCCAGGGACTCAAAATGGTTCACAAAGCCCAGGAAAGCCACTAGAGAAACCAATCCAATCAACTTGCTCCACTTTCCATTTTCCATGTTAATAACTTCTTCTTTGGGATATTAAATGTCTACTCAAAAATAAATTTTCCCTTTATGATTATTGTGACATCATATACCCATACCAACAGATACCTTAACAATTTGAACAAATTTTTTCAAAAAACCCTTTTGACATGAAATTATTTCATACTATAAGGAAATAAGCATTCTTCTGAAGAACGTGATACAATAGATCTGTGGGGGGGGGGGGTTTGTTTTGTTTTGTTTTGTTTTGAGACAGAGCCTCAAGCTGTCACCCTGGATAGAGTGCTGTGACATCACAGCTCACAGCAACCTCCAATTCTTCAAGTGAGTCTCCTGCCTCCACCTCCCAAGTAGCTGGGACTACAGGCGCCCGCCACAACACCTGGCCATTTTTTGGTTGCAGCTGTCATTGCTGTTTGGCAGGCCGGGCTGGATTCAAACCCGCCAGCTCAGGTGTACGTGGCTGGTGCCTTAGCCCGTTGAGCCACAGGCGCCGAGCCAGAACTGTGGTTTTTTTTAAAACTGCAAGTCAGGATCCATTAATGCTGAAATCAGTTTAGTGGGTTAACAAATATACAGAAAAGAATAGGATAGGGAATACCAGTGGATTATACATACTATGGGACAAGTGTTGTTGAGTGAAACATGTTTAGTGACATATGTGTGTTTACACACTGATTTATATTGCTAAGCTATGATGTAAACTGTATTCTAAGAATCATGGTCAAAAATATGTAAAAACCTCTGTAATAAAGTATTAATTCGCTTCAATAAAATTCAGTATAAAAATCCTAACTCTGGGCTTGGCACCTGTGGTTCAAGCGGCTAAGGCACCAGCCATGTACACCTGAGCTGGCGGGTTCAAATCCAGCCCGGGCCCACCAAACAACAATGACGGCTGCAACCAAAAAATGGCCAGGCATTGTGGTGGGTGCCTGTAGTCCTAGCTACTTGGGAGGCAGAGGCAGGAAACTTGCTTGAGCCCAGGAATTGGAGGTTACTGTGAGCTGTGATGCCATGGCACTCTATCCAGGGTGACAGCTTGAGGCTCTGTCTCAAAAACAAAACAAAACAAAAAATCCTAACTCTGCCAAACACAGTGGCCCACATCTGTAATCCTAGCACTCTGGGAGGTGGAAGCAGGTGGATTACTTGAGCTCAGGAGGCCATCCTGAGCAAGAGTGGGACCCCCATCTCTACCAAAAATATAGAAAAACTAGCCAGGCATCAGGGCAGGTGCCTGTAGTCCTAGCTACTGGGGAGGCTGAGACAAGATGAACACCTGAGCCCAAGAGATTGAAGTTGCTGTGAGTTATGATGATACCATGACACCCTACTCAGGATGACAGAGTAAAACCTTCTCAAAAAATAAAATAAAATAAAAATCCTATTTAATTGAGTAGTCAAGTTAGAGGGTAATTACTCCTAACATGAGATTCCTTAAATGACAAGCTGTTCCTCTGCTTTTAAAATATGCTATAATTTGTAGGAAAAAAAGGAACTTATATATACCTTGTCAAGTAGACTTCTTTAAAAAGTGTGTCTATTAATAAATGTAGAAATGATATTAAGATAAAAATATATCAAGTCAAAACCATAAATGATGACATTATTTGTAATAATGGCCTACCAACTCCTTCATGAAATAAACCATTCCTATATTTTTCACACTAACTGTACATTAATTAATCCACCAAGGAACAGAAGAGGAGGCTGAAGAGGAAATCTGGTGGGCATGGACTGGTCTTACCACCTCCACACTGTGACAACTTCCCACAATCCTCTTACATCTATGAAAAGAAGATAAGATTTCTGTTCTCCAATAAAGTATATTTCAGAAAAGCAAAACTTGCCTTATGTTTGAATGCTTGCAAAATCTCCCATATAATGGGGCATTCTCTTAATTTTTTTCTTCTGAATGCCAAAAACGAAAAGGCTAGTTATTTCCAAGAAAAAGGGAAAAATCATTAATGCTGGATGAGATGGCCACTGATTTTAAAGGGAGAAACCGTGTTGGAAACATATTACCAGGTAAGACTGCAGATTTCATGCAAAAGAGATATATATTTCAGAGGTTACTTGGGACCGATTTGGAAAAGAAGACCTGAAACAGCCTTAATCAATATAGACAGGGACACTTAGAGGGGTGAGGGATTGAAATAAGATAAACATCTGACAGAATGAATGAGTAAAGGGGGCCAAGATTTAATATCAAGTTAATATTCCTGAAGTAGGGCTTCCCAATTGCGTGATTTGGATGTCCTTACACAAGTCATACAGAAGTGCTTGTGAGGAAAGAAACAAACATTCCTGTGTTATGTGAATGGGTACCCAGGTTTTGGAATAAAGTTTGTAGTGGCACCGTACAGAAGTCCAAGCAGTAACAAACAAGTAAGACAGAAACGAATGTACCAGAAGTGACCTACTGCTGTCCAAGACTCTGAAGTCAAAAAAGCACATGGAACACTTAAAGAAAAGATTTCTTAAAATGTGAGAGTAGAAGAATGTCATATTTCTAAATTATTCATTTTGTGTAATGTGATTTTAAATGTAAGCAAGTAAATTAATAATTTAAATGCAAGTAGAATTCCTCTCTTTATCTATACTCCTAGAATGTGAAAATTCAAGTTCACATTAAGAACTTAAAAAAAGGCTTTTTTAAAACCTTTTCACTGAAAAATCGGGGCTACACCTTTACTTGGGGGTACCTTACATATGGGCACATATGAAAATCTGCATCTCAGATAACTGAGGGTTGTCAGTAGTTGGCCTGTGAGTGAACTGAACTGCAGGCAGTTGTTATACACAGTACATTAAAATCCATAAATTAAAACACCTATAAAGTGCTATCAAACCAATTCTTCTCCACTAAGAAATTCTTTATGACATCTCTGTGCTGTGTGGAACAGAGGTCTCAGGTCCACTTCCCAGGGCCACTTTCGCTTTGACTGACAGTTCTGAATACACTAGCAGCTTCCCACCTACAGCTGCCTCTGTGTCTCTGCTTCTCTACTCTAGGGCTTTCTCTGGTGCCTCTGGAGCTTCCTCAACCTGATACTGACAGCCCGAAGGTGCTGGGGATGTACTGCCCCCAGGGGAAATGGTGGATGAACACTCCAGTTTCTCCACTGCTTGGTGGACAATTCCGAGGTGCAGTGTACACAAGACTGGCAGAGCCATGCCCCAAGTGTGCGCAGAGGGAACCTGCTCATTGACACACATCTTACTGGCTCTCTTCCATTCCCTGTCTCATTTTGTCTACTCTATCACTTCTGTGTCTGGAGTTCGCCTCCCAAATAGACCACCTGGACTAACGTCCTTGTCTCCAGGTCTGCCTGCATAAACCACTTCAGAAGCATGTGGTAATTTCGTGTCCTCTTTGAAAACAAACAGCTGTTTGCCAAAGTCAAGGTAAAAAAGCTTTACCCTCATTCTTTCTAGCTGAATTACTTAAATCTTTGGAAATGTGTCATCCATTCCTTTTGGTAAGTATTTAATGATCCCCAAAGAGTTTTCTGTGTGTTGTAGGATATACCCAGAGGAACTAAACTAAGTTCTAGCCCCAAGGACCTTCCACTTGAGAATGAGATATGAAACAAGGAGGAGGAAAAGAAACCTATTATTTAAAGAACAGAGTGATGTGGAAATTCCCAGGAGAGGGCCTACTTCCAGCTGATTAGTATTTCATCACTGCCAGACAGAATGACAATCCCCCCTTTTGTAAGCCCAGTACTGAGAGCTCGGTGGCTTATGCCTGTAATCCCAGCACTCTGGGAGGCCAAGGCGGGTGGATTGTTTGAGCTCACAAGTTTGAGACTAGCCTGAGCAAAAGCAAGACCCCCATCTCTACTAAAAATAGAAAAACTGATGCAAGAGGATCGCTTGAGCCCAAACTGGAGTTTGCTGTGAGCTATGACGCCACGGCACTCTACTTAGGGTGACAGCTTGAGACTCTGTCTTGAAAACAAACAAACAAACCCAGGACTGATTTACAGGTCAGCCCAAATGTGGTATGTCAGGTTATGGCCTTGTGGTTGACCAACTCAATACCAAAAGGCAAAGTATTTTAATGTATAGACAGTAAAGACATTTATTGCATAGAGCTCCATAGACAGAAAAACTATCAGGTGTGATAGCACACATCCAGGGGACCCAAGGAAACAAATGAGGCTTCCCTACTATCCTCAGATCATGCAAAATATGTTCCCCCCTCGGCCCCTTCACTCTTGATATTCTCTCTACACAGAAGGCCCTTCCACTAAATATCTGCAAGCTCACTCACATCCTTCAGCTCCCGCTTCTCAACGCCATCTCTGACTGTCCTACGTAAAATAACATCACCACCCCACATACTGTCATGCTCTATTGCCTTCCCTTTTCTAGTCCTTTTCATAGCACTCAATACCATCTGATATGTATTTGCCTATTTATTTATATTTATTTTTTTGAGACAGTGTCACTTTGTCACCCTCGGTAGAGTGCTATGACATCACAGCTCATAGCAACCTCAAACTCTTGGGCTTAAGTGATTCTCTCTCCTCAGCCTCCTGAGTAGCTGGGACTATGGGCACCTGCCACAACACCTGGCTATTTTTTAGAGACGAGATCTCGCTCTTGATGGGACTGGTGTCAAACCCATGAGCTCAGGCAATCCACCTGCCTCGGCCTCCCAAGTGCTGAGATTATAGGCCTTAGCCACTGCACCCCACCTATTTATTTTTAATCTCCTCCCACTAAAAGCCCTATGATATTAAAGACTTTTTCCTCCTGCTATATCCCTTACACCTAGAATAGTCCCTGTCTCAGAGAAGGTGTTCAATGAGTATTTATTGAAAAAATGAATAAATTTCATCATTGCAACCTGAAAATCATTTGCTACAGTTGAAATTTCATAAAATTATTTGGAATCATGACACAACCCTGTAACTCATGGGTCTAAAGGTTATGCAATCATTTTGTGAAAAAAGTAGGGTTTCTTCTGGTAAAGCTTTATTGTATATATTAGGTATGAATAAATAAAGGTTTTTATTATGTAATAAACTTGTACAGACCACAGAATGTAACTCATTCAATGATCATTGTGTGAATAAGAAAGGAATCCTGAAATTTTAGATCTTAGATACTATACTTAGCTCACCAAAAATGTTTATTCATGCATTCACGAGACAAATATATGTTGAGTGCATATAATTGGTATGGTGTTGGGCGAGGTTCTATATTTGATTTTTCTTTTGAAAATTGACTTTATACTTCATTGTAAGCCATATCTTACCATTATAGACAGGGAAAGCTCATCTTTAAAAAAAGTTACATTTTTCTCCATTATTTTACTATGCACTTAACTCAGTGATATCATCTCTGAGAGAGAATATTCACAGGAAATACTTCAGATGACGTCTTTTATTCAGGTAACTTTAAACATAAACATTCTCTTTTCTCCTGGCATTTAAAGGAACCAAGAACCACTGTATTTAGCAACATTAAATGCTTACCACAAAAATTACCTAAGCAGTGATTGGCCAGTCCTTTGCCCAAAAGCTGGGAATGCAAACTAATACGCTCCTTTTGGAAAAATGTTTGGAGAATACTTAGAGATCTAAAAATAGACCTGCCATTCGATCTATAATTCCTCTACTAGGTATATATCCAGAAGACCAAAAATCACATTATAACAAAGATATTTGTTTTATAGAATGTTTATTGCAGCCCAATTCATAATTGCTAAGTCATATGTGCCCATTCACCCATGAATGGTTTAACAAATTGTGGTATATGTACACCCTGGAATATTATGCAGCCTTAAAGAAAGATAGAGACTTTACCTCTTTCATATTTACATGGATGGAACTGAAACATATTCTTCTTAGGAAAGTATCTCAAGAAAGGAAGAAAAAGTATCCAATGTACTCAGCCCTACTATGAAACCAATCTATAGCTTTCATATGAAGGCTAAAACCCAATTATAGCATAAGAATATGGGGAAAGGGGCAAGGGAGGGAAGGGGAAGAAGGATGGGTGAAGGGAGGGTAATTGGTGGGATTACACCTACGGTGCATCTTAGAAGGGTACAGGTGAAACTTAACTAAATGCAGAATATAAATGTCTTAACACAATAACTAAGAAAATGACATGAAGACTATGTTAACCAGTTTGATGAAAATATTTCAGATTGTATATGAAACCAGCACATTGTACCCCATGATTGCATTAATATACACAGCTATGATTTAATAAAAAAGAAAAAAAAAGGCTTATTACATGCTAAAAAAAAAAAAATTACCTAAGCAGTTGTCACAATCCAATTACCTGGAACTAATTCATTCCACTACAAATTCATGTTCTTCAAACACAGGAGGCCCTCATAGTTGGGTGATAATCTTTCATTCATCCCTAATAGAGCCTACCCACTCCTCTTTTGACTTTACATTAAAAATGGTAGCCAAATTCCTTTCATTCCACCTTAAGATTCATACACTTTTTTCTCAGAAGAGTCTTTTGCTTTCACACAGTATCCTCCCATCCTCTTGAAGACTTCCATCAACTTAGACTCTTCTTCATGTTTTCAGCCTTTTTTCCCCTTAAGGGATTTTTTTCCCCCAGTTTATAAAGGAGGCTCAAGAAGTCTTCCTATACTGTTAATAAAAACACTATTTCCCTCTACTCTGCTATTCCTTTGATATTTCATATTCTCTCACCTTCTCTTTTATATCCCACCTTAGGGAAAAGTTTGATTTCACTGCTTTCCTTTTTCCTTCCCCTACCCACTTCAACTCCCTTTCTCCCAGGTAGCTACTTCCACCCACCTCAGAAGTTCCAAGGAAAGCCAGGAGCCACAGCCAATGGCTTTGCCTTCGCGTCCTTGCTCACAGTTGTGCTGTATGAATGACAGGGGCTCCCCTTACCTTTCCCACTTCCATGACACAGTCCTGTTCTACTCCCATCATTTTTCTACAACTGATCCTGACTTAATAAAGTTTTTATTCTCTTCTTTCCCCTTCAACTTATAAAGATCCCTTGAGGGTTCTACCCTTTGTTACTTCTGTCTCCAGATTTCTTTATCAGTGATTCCTGGACGTCATAATTGCTCTTAGTAGCTCCAACGTCTCTCTATGAAGCTCTGTGCCTATATTTGTAAATTAGACAAACCTGTCAGACTCAAACAAACCTCTTTCTCCTCTTTTACATCTTTCTTTGTTTGACTGTTTTGGAGACAGAGTCTCACACTGTCACCCTTGGTAGAATGCCATGGCATCATCATAGTTCACAGCAACCTCAAACCCCTAGGTTCCAGTAATCTTCTGGCCTCAGCCTCCCAAGTAGCTGAGACTACAAGGCACCCACCCCAATGCCCAGCTGGTTTTGCTATTTTTAGTAGAGGTAGGGTTTTGTTCTTGCTCAGGCTGGTCTCCAACTCCTAAGCTCAGGTGATCCACTGGCCTTGGCTTCCCAAAGTGCTAGGATTACAGGTGTGAGCCACCACACCCAAACTTCCTTGTCCTTCTTTGAATCTTCTTACTGAGACCAAATCATGCTCTTGGCTAAAGCTGAGAATGACCTTTGACTTCCTTTATCCTTTTTCCCCACTTCCAGTCAGTGTTCAAGTTGCTCAGATTATTCCTGCAAATTATTCCTCAGATTTGGCAATACGTCTATTTGGTCTCCCATCAGTCTTTCCCCATGTCATTTCATTCAACATAATGCTATAAAAGCATTGCCCTAAGACACAGTTCTGATCCTGTCAATCCTCCCCCCCTGAAACATTCCATGGCTCCCCAGTACTTACTACATAAAATCCACACTTCTTAGCTTGGCTTACAAGTTCCTTCAAATCATGAACAAACCTCTCCTCACTTTATCTCTCATTACATCTGCTGGCATTCCCAAAAGCCACACACACCTTTCTTTGGTTTCTGTGTAGCACACACCTTCCTACCACCGGGCCTTTGCTAGGCTATTCCTCTCCCAGGCATGCCTTTCCTTCTCTGCCATCCCAAATGTCACCTGTATAATCTCAGCTTAAATGCTATTTCTTCCATATAACTTTCCCTGATTCTTCCACTCAAAGTCACTGTTGTACCCTGTGAAGTCCCATAGTACTATAAGAATACCGCTTTTTCAGCACTTAACCATTTCCCACCATTTTTATAGTTAGTAACATAAATGCCTCTTTTCTCCTTCTCTAGACCATGAACCACCCTGGAGTAGGACCTAAATCTCATCATTCTTTGAATCTCCAACACTTCTCAACATTCCTTGTCCTATATCCACAGATATATAGAAAACGATTAACAAATATTTGTATATTAATTAGTGTAACTTTGGATCTTAGTGCTCAAAATTTTCCTAATTTTAACAACAAATTACTTTTTCTATGTAAAATAAAAGTAAGTTCTATTTCCCCACAGTACCATAGCTTATTCCTTTGGGCCCCACAGGTCAATTTTCAAATGTCTTTTACTCCCAAGTCTTCTGAAAAACCAAACTTCTTTAAGAGGCCCAATAATGGAAAAGAAAAGCATTAATGCTACTTCAAGTGAGGGAAAGCTATCCCTGCAAAAACAAATGGCTTTCTTCAGGCCACAGCAAAAGGTACAACCATTTACCAGACTGAATTACAGGATTCAAGCTGTATGTATTGTTACTCTTACCATCCACTCTTTACAAAAGCCAGGCACTGCATTTTAAAAATTATCACTTTTACACTAGAAAGGGAATCACTAATTCCTAAGTCATCAATTATGCTATTGTATAATTTCCATATAACAGTTCCTCTTTCTCCAAAAAGTTTATTTACCTTGGTAATTCCTAATATCTTAAACTTTCTTGTAAGACATTTACATGTCTGGTTTTACTTATAAATATTACAAAAATGATGACTTTTTTTCTTTTTAGTTGAAACCTCTTAGAATGGCTTTGAAATTCCATAAGTACTTTTCTCAGAAAGATATTTGGCAGAGCTAATAAATGAGTAAAGAACTAAGATTCAAAATTCATTTTTATAAATCTGTCCTTAAATCTTGGATGAGCTTCAACAACTTCATATTAAAATTTGAGATGACTTGAAAGACGTAGGGAAATTTACATTGTGGATAAAGAGCACCTAGTCTATAAATCTTCATTAATTAACAGAGGATACATACAAATGGGAAGAAAAATGCCTTTGTGGAAAGCCCTAGTTTTATTTTTTCCAATATAGTGATATCATGCAACCTTTGCCAAAAAAAAAAAAAATTTTTTTTTAAACAAAATTTTAAATTTGAGGGAAAAAGAAATCTCTGGTGACAACGTGTTGTGTATTTACTTGTGTAGTCATGACTGCTACAGGATTTTCAAAGCTGACTGGGGCAGCTAGTTTGGTTCTGACAGCAATGCAGTAGAATTTCAGGTGTTATGACTAAAATGTGTTCTAAGCAGGTTAATCTAGTCATACAACATTTTAATAAAGAAGTATCAAGATATTAAGTGTAACGTGCACTCATTTCTATGAATGCCGCAGGAGACATACAGGCAAACGGGGAGTCAAACTGCCTGGGACAAACATGAATATGCCATCTCCCTATCGCTACCCAACCCTACACAAGCCTATCTTTATCACGCAGAGACAGTTAAAGAGCTATCGAGTCTGGATGCACTTCTGTGTCCTGGTTCTCACTGCGTGAGTTATTACCAGTCTGACATTTTCTAAATTCCCTACTAGTGGGCTATATTGAGTAGGAACGCAGGGACTTCACTGATCCGGGACCCCATAATCATGAGTCTTGGGAGATTTCAATTCCTAAATGATACGCCACCTAGCCATTGTGAATCTGGGAGAGGATGTCACCAGCAGTAGAAATAAAGTATCCCGTTTCCTAAGGAAAACGCCCTGGCTGTGTGATGCTGAGCCAGGGGACACCTAACATTTCTCAGAATGATCTTTTTCTTCTTTTACAAAGACCTCTCCAGTCTATTTTTCTATACACATTTCCCGAGTTCATTTTAAAAGAACCAAAACAAAGACCACCACCCACGCTTCAGCCATAGGTTTTCGGTGTCTAAAGGTGGAGGGAGACGGTCTAGCTGGCATTCAAAGTTGTGGGAACAAGGAGAGGATTCCGACCATTAAAGACCCTTCTGTTTCAGACCAGACAAGAGAAAAACAATAGAAACTGCAGAGTCAGGGAGACCAAGACTCTTACAGAACAGTCTAAGGAGAGAAGAAATACCACAGGATAAACGCTCCCTTCAAACCCGGCAACCCCAGAATGTGTAACCGTTAGCCTATTTCACGGCCATGTGTATCAAAGTGACAAGCCGGCTTCCACAACCCGCTGTCATGAGGCTAGAAGCGGAAGCGAGAAACCCTACACTGGGCCGTCCACACTTTGAAGCAGAACCAAGACTGTACTTAGAGTTGCAGGGTCAAAATAACAAACAGTGTCTCACTCAGCTGGTGACACGGAGTCAGGGCACAGGCAGATCTCTGGTTCTGGGGCGCAGTTTGGGGAACGTGGTTGCAATCACACGCGTATACACACCTACACGGGATTTCACAAACCCGCCCCTACCCCAATGCCGCCCTCCACACTTCACACACCAAGCGCATCCTGCCCACATCACCGTTTCCATCTTCACATTCTTTCTCCGCGAGAGTCAGCTGAGAGATGAGGGATCCTAGCGGGGATTCCTGGAAATGTCACCCCCAACAGCTTCGGACTGCCACCCCATCCCCTTTGCTGTACCTTTTGCGCGCGCGCGCGCACACACACACACACACACTCTTGCCAATAACTGTCATCAGGCCTGATCGCTGCCCCTAAGCCCTGGGTATCTCAAGGTGCACCGCACATCAGGCGTCTCTCCTCCAACGTCCCCTTTCCTCCGGTCTCCTTGGCTCCATGGCTAAAGGCATTGCCCCCTGGATGTCGCCTGCTGTCCCCGCTCATCAGCACTATTGTTCCATGCAGCCCCTCTCGCGCTCGGGGGAGCCCTTGAGCGGGGACCCGGGCTCCGTCGGGGACGGCGTCGGCACTGGGCACCCTTTACTCCACCCATCCTTCCCAGGCGGTGGTACCTTGCCTGACAGCTGGGTCCGCGGGCCCGCGGGAGCAGGCGGCGCTAATAACAGCGTTGGTGCCAAGCCTGGGAATAAAGCTCCGCTCCAGCCGCTCCTACCTCCAGCGCCACCATCTTCTCCCGCTGCTGCCGCCGCCGCCGCCGCCGCCGGGACCGCAGCCGCCCTCGCCCAGCTCCGACTCCGGCTCCGCAGCCGCCGCTCGGACCCCTCCGGTCCCGCGGCCCCACCCCCTTTCCCCACCCTCCCGCCCGCTCGCCTGCTCGCTCGCTCGCTGGCTCCTCGTGACGCGCGCCGGGGCCGGGCCCCGCCGGCTCGCGGGGGAGGGCGCACGGGGGGAGCGCGCGCGCACACGCCGCCTGCTAGTAGCGCCCCTGCCTCCCACGCCCACCCGCGTGCGCGCGCTGCGCGCGAGCCCGAGCTGGCGGCGCCGGCGTCCTCAGCCGGCAGCCGGCAGCAGCGCCCTTTCCCGGGCGGGAGCCGGCTGGCAGGGCATCTGCGCCTCTGGCGCCGAGTACCCGCAGGCAAACCCCTCCTGCGCTCCCTGGGCTCTGGCTCCAGGCCGCGGATACCGAGACAGAAAGCCGGCTTCACTTCCGAGGGGACTGACGGGGACCTCCGCCCTCCTCGGCCGCAGCCCAAGGGGTTCTGCAGCTTCCTAACCAGCAGCTGTGGCCAGCCTTTGAGCATAGGAAGTGGCCGCGCTGCAGGACACCGAAGCCGGGCAGCAGCGTCGCTTCCAGCCCTGTGTTCTCTTCCCTAAACTACTCCCGAGCTTTCCCGCTTCCCAGGCCCCTTAAATACTGCCTGAGCTTCAAGAAAGATTGACAGTGTCTCCGGAATGCGCTGCAGTCCGGCGTTGTCGCCGCAAGGGGGAGAGCCGCGCGGGCTTGAGCCAAAGCGAAGCTAGCCTGGTTTGCAGTCCTCGAGGGGAACTGCCCGTCTGAGAGCAGAAAGCCCCTGGACTATGATGTTGGGAAATGCTCTCCTTGTTTTCCGACCCGCGTTTCAGCCTATTTCACCGAAACTTAAAGTGTCTTTTAGCCTTACATAAGCCATCTGCCCCAAATACGGCTCCCAGCTTGGGAGGGGGCCGACCAAGGACCAAGTGGCAGGTGCTATGCGGTAATGAAAAGCAGTGGGTTACACAGGTCCCTAGAGGCCTGGGTTCTGGCGTCAGCCCCACCAGTTCCGTCTCTTCAGGAGACGGAATTATCAATAATTATGTTTTCATGAAGCTTTATAGTTTGTATGGAGTCTTCTTTATGCACATATTCTCATCTGGTTTAATGAAGAAAAGCCCTGGTTATCCAGATCCCCTAGGAAATGAATCTTGCACCACATTGTGTTTCCATATTATTTTAAACGCAATGTCTCTTTAAAAAATCTGAGAGCGCAGCTTGAAGCATTCTGGAAGTCTTGTTTTAGATTTAAAATTCATATGAATTTTGTATTACACTTCATAATCACTTTTTTGTTTTAATAAAGAAAATAATAGCTTCCTCCTCCTCCCCGCAAAAGATATTTTAGTAAAAATTAAATACTATCTACCAGGAAGATGCATCATACTTGTCCTATGACACTAGTCATTTTTTTCAGTAATTATTTAGCATAAAATCAAGTCAGTCATGGTCCTTGTTTCACCAGAGTTCACAGTACACTGGAGGAAATAGGTACTACACAATCGGACTAATTAAGTGCAACTGTGATAAATTCTCAAAGGCAAAAGTGCTAAAGGTCCACAGGAAAGCCTAATCTAGATTTCAGTACTGGGTCAGGCTTTCTAAGGAAATGACATTGCAGGTTGTCCAGGAGAGGCTTCATGCAGGGAGACGTGTCCAGGTAACAGGAAGGAAATGTGCAAAGGCCCAAGAAGGTGGGGATGAATAGAGATGAGGCAGCAGCCAGAACCTGCAGGAGACCTTGTTCATTAAGGATGTGCATCTAACGAGCTTGTAAAGTCATTGAAAGGTTGTTAAGAGGGGGGAGCAGGCAAGCAGAGTCACATTTTGGTTCTTGAAAGGTTGTTGAGGTAGCTTGTGAAGAACTAATTCATGGAGAAGTGTCCAAGGCAGGGAGGACGGAGCCCATGACACATCTGGTTTTCTGTCTTTGGTGAGTGTTTAGTGTTTTCAGGTTGTGTGCTAGCTACTCTTTTGTTTGTTTTTAGTTTGTATCTCTGCTTTCCTATGTATCCATTTGGGGGTATATTAGAGTATCTCCCTATAATAGTTTCTATTTCATTAATTTTAATGCCCTGTGTTTTAGGAAAGAAATCAGCCCTGTTAGAATTTCAGGTTAAATAAGATGGTAAAGGCTCTGAGTGAGAGAGGTTTTTGCCATTTAGTTTGTATCTCAGAGATCTTTGTAGTTTTTTGTTGGGTTCCCAGTTAGGCAAGGTTCTTAGATGCATGAATGAAAGATTATTGCTTTCATAATACCTTGGGGAGGGCAATGGCTCAAGCCTATTATCCCAGCTGTTCAGGAGGCTGGGGCAGGAGGATTACTTGACCTCAGGAGTTGGAGGTTGTAGTGATCATGCCACTGCACTCCAGCCTGGGTGACATAGCCAAGACTTTGCCTTTAAAAAGAAAATATTAATAATAATATCTTACCCTCAAATGTTACTTCACAGGCTTTTTGTGCAGATTAAAGAAAATATTAAAATTACTCCACAGAGTATTAAGTGCCATAAAAAGGGAAGTAATAATTGTTATAATGGCAGCTTTGGGACCTCCAAAACTAATTAGTTGCCAAATAATCATATGTGGAAATCTCTCTCCCTCCCTACCCCCCATGAAATACACAGACAATCTCTTTCCTTCTGGACAGTGGGAATCATTGTTTTAAGTGCTCATGTTATTCTTTGTGGCTCGGCTGCAGGCAACTCAAAGCCAAATTTGCGGATCATTGTAGGAGTTAGGTGGATTCACATCTATGCCTTAACCCGAGTCTTGCTCAGTTCTGTCTATAGATTTCCTGTGCCTGCTTTCTTGGTATTTTTCTATTTTTTAACAGATTTCTTATAGGCCACTTTAAATAGGTGTCTACTTTCTTTCTTTTTTTGAGACAAAGTCTCAAGCTGTTGCCCTGGGTAGAGTGCCATGGCGTCACAGCTCACAGAAACCTCAAACTCTTGGGCTTAGCTATTCTTTCTATTAACAAAGGCCAAAACTGCTATTCAGTGTATCAGGAGGCAATATAATATAAAATATTAGTGAATTGCCAGCAATTGTAGCTGGCAACAATACTATAGACACTCTGCCAAGAGACTTGGATTTAAAGCAAAGCCTTGTGTACCACTGCATGTGTATCAGATGTCTCCCTGAATGCCAGTGTAAAGTCTCATACTATTGGCAAACTTAACGTATGTCTCCTGCTGGCTCCTTTAGTGTGATTTCCGGTGTCCTAAACTCCCTGTTAGCCTCCCCTATACCTAGAAGTACAGATGATTCCCAATGTATGATTCAACTTACAGTTTTTTTCTTGATAATGAGTTTATTGGGGTATTAAATGTTTACAATGTTTTTTCTTATGTAACCCCATCATAAATTGCAGAGCATCTGTATATTTACTTACAAGTCACTTGGTAAGAGAACGGGGATCCATGAACTTTTATTCACTTGGATTTCTTTTTATCTGCAAAGACCTGAAGAGTCCAGAATTCACTAAATTCATTCAAACTCCACAAAAGTTACGGGATCTTTCAGCCTTTGACATGATTCTAGACAGCCAAAATTAAATACGTCTTGTCTGATAGCAGTAGACACTTCCTGATTTTGAGTTCTTTCGTGATTACGTTATTCCTGTCTCAGTCCTTGAGCTTATAAGGACTGTTTTTCCTGAGGATTTTAGTTTTTCCAATATTTGGTAGTCCAGCCTCATTTCTAATATATACTATGGCCATTTGCCACAGGATTTAAAATGTATAAATGAAATATATGATTGTGAAATATGTGTGTCCTAAACTTCAGTTTGCTTTCATATGCCAATTCTTATTTCACCAGCTTTTTCTTTGAAAGTAAATTCTGTCCTGGCTATAATAGTCAGGCTCCTTCTCTTTTCCTGAATCACAACCACTGTGCCTTTTAATAATTCCAACAGAATTTTGTACTGTTTATCTGATAGACATTCTGGTGCCACATATAGTAATTCTATCTCTGAAAATGAAGTTTTTGAGTAAAGAGTGTCATAGCAACATTTTTATGTTTATGTGCCCATCTCCTAAACCCACCTTCCTGGCCAGGGGCATGGTTTACACTGACTAACTTAAACCAATCAGCTCCCAGTCCTGGAGTTGGGTCAGTGCTCCCCAAAGCACACAGCTGATAGAGGATGGAGCAAGGGCAAGATAGACCACAAAGAGGGTGAATGAACAGAGGAAGGAAAAACGTCAGCTACTCCCCTCATGTCAGGCTTATAATAGTGAAAAACCAGAAATTTTAACCTAAATGTATAGCAATAGGGAACTAATATATACATTGTATGTCTTTACAGTAGAATTTTATGCAGGCTTTAAAGATACCATATCCACAGATTTTTTTTTTATATAACATGCAAAACATCTCTTAAATGTTCACATCTCTTAAAAATTCTGGATACAAAATTGTACAGATGGATGATGACAACTTTTTAAAAATGCTCAGGAAAAGTACACCATAATGTTCATAGTAGCTTAACTCAAGTAGTAGGATGACTTTCTTCTTACTATGTTTTTGCAGATTAAAACATTTTTAAGAATGTACTTACATCCTTATTTTGAAAAATAAAATTATTAAAGATGTAGCTGCGAAAATTGACACCCTGTACCACCTGATGCCATGAAAGTAACTATTGTGTCACTGTGCTTTTCTAAAGCATTGTTTTCCAAATTTGATTCATCCTTCAAGATTTATTTCAAACACCACATACTTTAAGAAAATGTTCTTAGACTAATGTTGCTCACTGATGTACCTTGTTGTCTGAGCATCTGTTTGTGGCACTAGCAGTCTCCGACCTCTATGGAAATTAATAGGCAAAACTTGTGAAAATTGGTTGTTTATTCCACTTAACACTTGTCTATATACTTAGTTGTTTCTAGATTTATTTCAATAGTAAAGTACCTGAATATGATGGTCATTTGGTAGGAACACCATAAAATATTGCTATATTTCATTCATCCTACAAACCATAGGCAATTTTGCTAGAAGAAAATATGACATTGTGTTTCTATCTAAAATATACCATTACAATTGGGAATATATTCCCATGAAAATAAGAAGCTGTGAAATTAAGTGCTCAGCAATTTTATAATTTTTCTCTTTTTTCTTTTCTTTTTTTTTTTTTTAGGTGCCCGCCACAACACCAGACTATTTTTTGTTGTTGCAGTTTGGCTGGGGCTGGGTTAAAACCCGCCACCCTCGGTATATGGGGCCAGTGCCCTACTCACTGAGCCACAGGTGCCACCCTATAATTTTTTGCTTAATATATGTTTGCTATAGATTTATGTTTTTGCCATCTTATTAATAGATTAAATGATAATAAACACCAATAGTTTAGGAAGATGTCTAAGATAAAAACATAAAATCGAGAAAATTCTAATCAATTTTTTTCTTTCACTAGTTTCTAGAAAAAAACAAGAAAAACAGGCTATCCTTAGTAATTTTTGGCAGGAGTCCACCATTGTGTTGTTTCTAGAATGGCATTAATAGTCTGGGTGTGGTGGCTCACTCCTGTAATCCTAGCACTCAGGGAGGCTAAAGCAGGAGGATTGCTTGATCCCAGGAGTCTGAGGTTGCTGTGAGGTAGGGTGAAGCCACAGCACTCTAGCCTGGGCACCAGAACGAGACTCTGTTTCAAAAAAAAAGAGAGAGAGAGAGAATGGCAATGCCCCATGGAAGTATGATTTAAAATCACTGTTCCTGTTTTCTGTTAGGTATTTTGTTCTAAGTATATTGATATCATCTCCCCCAAGTAGTTCATGAACCCTGAAAGAGCAGTGACAAAATGTCAATTATATCCCCTTGGTATTTCCTTCACCAAACATCTAGCATATTATAGAGTACTTGGGAAGTACTCATCAAATATTTGTTGGCTGATGGATTATACATACGTTCTCTGACTTACAGTGGGGTTACAATTTCTTTTTTTCTTATTTTTTTTAATTTTTACATATACATGTGTTTATTAGGTTTCCACTTTTTGCCTTCACAAAATTAAAAAGGCTTAAAATTTAACAAGAACAATGTTTAAGGTAAGGACTAGAAACAAAAACCTCGCAAAGAACGAATAAAGATAAATACAATCAGAAAAGAAATCAGATGATTGCTGCAACGAAGTATTAAGCAATAATAATAATAGTAATGCAAAGAAAGTAACATTCACATTGTCAAATAAGAGTATGTCCGTTATAGAATTCTTTGACTCTGAGGTTCAGTGTGGAGTCATCAATTAACTTCTTCTTCTTATTTTTGGGGGTTACAGTTTCAACCAGATGCGTACAGCTTTCGCACCATCCTAAAGTCAGAAAATCTTAAGTGGATCCATGGCACGTCAGGGACCATCTGTACTTGCTATCTTTCCAGTTTATTTTGGTAAGGTTGTTTAAGAAGATTATCAAAATGATTTGCCTTTAAAATGATTTGTTTTTCTTATGCCATTATTTTTATTAGTATTCATATAGTATCTGAAAAAAGTGATAGATATATTTATTGAGTTGAAATAAGAAGCCTATAGCATATAAAGTCAGTGTCAGCAACTTTATCAGATCCTCATCCCCTGTCAGTGAGGGCATTCCTATTCACTCATTCTCTCTGTCTGTCTCTCAACATACACATACCATAAGCGATATCCTGTGAAATTCTATTTCATTTAAGCATCACTTGGGAATTTCCCCCATATCCCTGTGCACTATCTGTATTCAGCCTGAAGAATAACAATATAATTAACAGTCATGACTATATTGAACATTTCCAATAAGTTATACTGTTAAACATCCAGATCAGAATACTTAGATCTTCATTCCTCCAACTTCATTAATCTCCTTATATACACTAACTACTGTGGTATATAGGCATTTGAGAGTCTAAGCCAAATATTACAAGCTTTATCCTCAAGGACTTTTCATTTTTAAGAGAATCAGACCTGTAAACAAATAACTTTGGTGACGTGTACTGGCTATAATAAAAGATACAAGTGTACTGCCAAATGGTATTCTTCTTGTTGTCATTTGTTTGTTTTGTTACGTATGTGTTTAAGGAATTAAATCAATTCTTCATCGTCTAAAAGTCAGGTCTATAGTTAAATGAGCAGGGCTTTTTTCCTTAAAAGGAATTTTGTTTCCTCATTGTAAAAAATATTGGGATCACCTAAATTTGATGATTTCCATTTAACCAGAGGCTTGTGAGTTTCTCTCAGGTGAGAAATTTGTGTATTTAGAAACACGGTGGGTAGACAAATGTGTCTGCTTCCAGAAAAAGTATAGAGATGACCATCTCCTAGTGGACGAACCTTCTGAAAGTTGAAAAGAAAGGAGTTAAGGTCTTTGATATTTTCTGTCAAACAAAAACTGACCTTAGAAAAGGGGCATTAGTCAGCATGAATTATTAAAAAAAAAAAATCCTGGAAAGGCTCAGCACCCTTCGTACAGTGGTTACGGCGCTGGTCACATGCACTGAGGCTGGCGGGTTCTGGCCAGGCCAGCTAAACAATGACAACTGCAACAAAAAAAATAGCCAGGTGTTGTGGCGGATGCCTGTAGTCCCAGCTACTTGGGAGGCTGCAGCAAGAGAATCACTTGAGCCCAAGAGTTTGAGGTTGCTATGAGCTGGGACACTACAGCATCCTACAGAGGGCAACATAGGCTGTGACTAAAAAAAAAAAAAAATTCTTTGAAAAACAAAAACCAAAAAAATCACAACATTTTCTCATTTTATTCCTCAGAGAAATTGGTCCTTCTGCCTGTAACTCATATCTTTTTATTAAATCTGACTGTAGAGATGCTTCTAAGTTAGGTCAGTTTTGCTATGGATTGAATTTTGAAAGCACATTTTAATTTCAGCATTCACACAGCTGAGCTCTGCTAAATTGAATAGGCTGTGGTTATGGGGACTGCAGGAACTGAGATGGAACCAAGAAATCTGTTACTGGGGAAACCTTTTGAGAGTTGACAGATTTTAAGTCACTCTCAATAAGGTCTGATAGATTTAAGGAATAACATGTGTGGGATTCAGGAAAGCAGCTTTTCACCCTTCCTTGCTATTTTGGAATTATTTTCATCCTCATCCTGCTGCAAACCTATCAATAAAACTGAATTGAAATGGCTCTCAGTGAGCTGTGTAGCATAAATCTGAAACTTGTGCAACAATAAAATACTCTTGCCAAGTGAATAGTGAAGACTGTGTTGGTAGCATGCTTCTCAAAGAGCATCAGGTATGCATTATAATTCTAGGAGAACAAAGAATAATCCCTTAGGCTTCTGTATAGTCTGCTAAAAAAACATGGTTGAGAGATTCAGCTACAAACTCACTTGATCAATGTCGAATCTTAATATAATAGTAAGTCAAGTTTTCTCCAAGTTCTTCCACGGATCACTGGTTCTGGGGGAAGACACAAGTTACTGTGTGGAAGAAAAAAAAAGCCTCCAGCATCAAATAAATTTGGAGAACTCTGGAGTAAACCAAATTGTACAGGTTTTTGTTTTTGTTTCTAAGTTACATGGCTTCTTTAAGCTTTTAATTATGAATTTCCAGGGTGGAAGAGAGATGAAGGAATTACTAAATTTCCAGTGTTCCTGTTGCAAGAAACCTCTTGAGGGACGAGCAAGGCTGTATAATGACTTTTGCAAGCTCCTTACTCCAGAAACAAATACTGAAGATTATATTTTATAACTGTGTTGGTATAAAGATGAATATATTAATATTATAGAACAAAACATCTCCTTTGACCTAAAAGTTCATTTTCTTTTTGTTTCTCATTTTTAAAGAAATGAAAACCTTTCTGTAGGCCCCTATTGTATTCTGCCTAGGCATTGTACCTACTCTGTAGGTAGGTACAGGTTAAGTCTCCCCTGGGGCCAGATATTACAGAGGATGAGTAAGTAACCACACAAAACCCAAAAATGGAATCTAGAGGCACAATATAGCATTCCATCAGAGCTACTGAGCTGGTAGGATGCAGAGTCATCCCTCTCCTTCTTGCTTTGATAACTGAAAAAAAGGAGAGTCTCTTCTTCTCTCTCTTTCTCTCTCACACACACAAAATGACAAATAGTAGACTGGGGGAGATCACCTGGTTATTGATTCCATGTGAACTCTACCCATTTATAATGTTCCCGTAAGTATTGAGAATATTCCTATAAGCTAAAATACTGCACCTATTTAACATTTTCAGTGAAAATCTACACAGAGTTAGATGCATTGGCTGGAAAAGAAGATTTTTAGTAAGTTACTTCTACATATAAATCTAAACATTCATTCATACTCAAAGCATCTTTGAGAGAGAAAGTGCCATTGTTTAGATTGATGTTGCCAACGTTTACTATATACAGGCTTTCAATTCAGGGGTCTATAATTTTTGTCACAGTGAATTCACTGGCCAGAATTATTGAGGGATGAACATTATTAATCCTTTGACAAGTAAAGTTGGGGGTAAGGAGCTGTGGATAATGCTCACAGTATCTTGGGAATGATACAAAATTTGACTTTGCTAGCCATGTGAAGCATATTTTCAATGACTGATGATTCATCTTGCAAGATAAGTTAGTATGAGGGAAGTTTCCTTATAGTTTAGGGATATTCAACTCCAGAACAAGATTATTTTCTGAAGTGAGAGTATATTTACCTAAAAATAAATTGCCATTTTCTGGTTGAGGAGCAGAGGTAAATGGATCCCAGAGATATACTAAGCATGTAGGAAATTTTAGTATATCATAAATATGGCAATTCAAATTAGTGTGAAAGAGATGGATTATTTAATAAGTAGTACTAGGCCAACTGACTAGCCACTTGTGAAAAGTTAGCTGGATCTCCATTTAACCCCTTACTTCACAGTAAGTTCTAGATGCTTCCAAAATAAAAAATGTAAAATAATGAAATCATAAAAATACTTGAAGAAAACGTGAGTATTATTATAATCTTTGAGTGAAGAAGGTCTATCTAAGCATGACACAAACTAAGAATTAGGAAAAAATACTGATAACTACATTAAAAGTAAAGAATTTTTATGCTAAAAAATTGAAATAAGAAGAGTCAAAAGAAAACCTTATAAAATTATGCATATAGCATACAATTGAAGACTATATTTCCTTATGTAAAAAAGAGCTTTTAAAAACTGACAAGAAAAGATAAGCTAATAGAAATACAGATAAAGGAAAACAATGGCCAATTCCTAGAAGGAAACAGACCTAGGAAAAGATGGTCACTTTTCTAATGATTACAGGAAAATATTATAAAACAAAACAAAGGCAATATTTTTCACTTCTTTGATTAGCCTAAAACAAAATGTGATAACAGAGTGCTGAAAATACTATAAGGAAAGAGGCATTCTCATTATAGAGTAGATGAGAATATAAACATTTGTAAAGGTCTGCTTAGCAGTAAGTTTTTCCCCATAATTCACTTTTTAGGAATTTATCATATAGAAATGTTTAAGGGTGATGTGCGTTTATTGGTATACAAACATTTCAGACATTTTTTGTTGCATAAGTGCACAAAGACATATGTATATATTCAGTGTACCATTGTTGATAATAGGAGTTGCTAACCAAAATGACTATCAATCAGGAATTGGCTCAACAAATTGTAGTATACTAGAAAAGAAATATTATAAATCATTAAAACAGGCCCAGTGCCCGTAGCTCAGTGAGTAGGGTGTCGGCCATATACACTGAAGCTGGCAGGATCAAGCCTGGTCTGGGCCTGCTAAACAACAATCAAAACTACAATTAAAAAAAAAATACATATATATATATGTACACACACACACACACACATATATATGTATGGCTTGGCGCCTGTAGCTCAAGCAGCTAAGATGCCAGCCACATACACCAGAGCTGGCAGGTTCAAATCCAGTCTGGGCTGCCAAAAAACAATGATAGCTACAATAAAAAAGTAGCCGGGTGTTGGGGTGGGCACCAATAGTCCCAGCTACTTGAGAGGCTGAGGCAAGAGAATTGCTTAAGCCCAAGAGTTTGAGTTTGCTGTGAGCTGTGACACCACGCACTCTACCCAGGGCAACAGCTTGAGGCTCTGTCTCAAAAAAAAAAAAAAAAGATTAAAACGACGGGGAGCCCATTTGTTCTTACAAGGAACATTGTCGTGTAACTGAAAACTCAAGTTACAAAACAGTGTGCTTAGATTAATTCCCATTATTATTTTTCAAATATTAAATGGTCATCAAAATATGTGGAGTAATATATACTAAACTATAATCGTGATAGTCACTTTCTCCATCATAAATACCTATAACAATTGAAACTTTTAAAATAAACATTATTCTTGACTCAGAAAAAGTCATTTTTAAAAAGAACTAAACAAATTGCCATTAAGAAATTTTAATGTAATTATATTTTTCCTAAAAGATTCTTTCTGCCCCTCAGATCCAATAAATCACTGGATTTCTTATACCATTGAAACACCTACCAAGAGAATTCATGGTCTGTTGGTCTTTCTTCTACAGCTGTCCTCTCTATGGCTGCTATTGCCAAATGGAATTGGAAAAATTATTGTCCTTTGCCTAAAAATGTATGTGGGGGGGGGGGTCTTGGTGTATGACACACCTTTTGGGGGCAAGACACAATTATACGAGGGACTTTACCTAACAAATGCAATCAGTGTAACCTGGTTTCTTGTACCCTCAATGCTGCATCCCCAACAATAAAAAAAAAAAAATTATGTAGGTGGGCAGCATCTGTGGCTCAAGGAGTAGGGCGCTGGCCCCATATACTGAAGGTGGCGGGTTCAAACCTGGCCCTGGCCAAAAACTGCAAAGAAAAAAAAAAATTTATGGTTAGCAAATATCATGAAATTTCTCTGCTGCTCTAGACACAGTAACAATCATTAAAGAGAAACATTACAGAATTATAAAAATATAAACTAATAATCCTCCTTAAAGAAAATATGGTAAATGTAAGAGTTAAAAGAACAAAATTACTTGTAGCTCCTCTACTAAAACAATTACTGGTAGCATGTACTTTTAAAAATTCTTTTCCCCCCATATTTTCATTTTTACAAATATGCGATCATATCCTATAAAAAATGTTGCATCTTTCTTTTATTATTCAGTGCATTATTTTTAAATTCCTCTGTAAAGTCTATTTCAATAGCAACTTAATATTTAATAATTTACCTAGTAACCCCCCTCCAGAGCTTGATGTTTAAGTTGTTTCTAAATTTTCCTTAATATAAAAAATTCTTAGTGGCTCGGCGCCTGTGGCTCAACGGGCTAAGGTGCCAGCCACTACACCTGAGCTGGCGGGTTCGAATCCAGCCCAGGCCCGCCAAACAACGATGGCTGCAACCAAAAAATGGCTGGGCTTTGTGCCAGGCGCCTGTAGTCCCAGCTACTTGGGAGGCAGAGGCAAGAGACTCTCTTGAGCCCAGGAATGGGAGGTTGCCATGAGCGGTGATGCCACAGCACACTATCCAGGTGACAGCTTTAGCCTATGTCAAAAAAAAAAAAAAAAAAAAAAAATTCTTAGTGAACAACTTTGCTCATAAAACTGTTTCTTTTTTTTTTTCAGGATCTTCTTTTAGGGTGATTCTAAGAAATGGCATTACTATTCAACAATGCAAGACTCCTGATACAAGCAACTAAATTGCTTATTCTAACTTTATGCCCCATGAATAATGAGAAAGAGTGCCTATTTCATTATACTCTGACAAACATTTGATATTACTACTAAAAACAAATCAAAAATTTAATAGATATAAATTTAAGTCATGTTTTAATTTGCTTTGCTTTGCTACTAAGACTGAGTAGTTTTCTTCTGTGTCTGTAAATCACCTTTTTTTCCTTCAGCAAGCGTGTGTTTAAGTGTATACTTTTAAGTGTGTTTTGAGTGTATAAAGGGGTCCTTTACCCCTTTATCTACCAGAGTCTTAGTGTTTTTCCTACCAAGTTGCAAGAATTCTCCATGTATCAAAGATAGGCATAAATTTTATTTTGAAGTAATTCTAGACTTAGAGAAAAGTTGCATGTACAGTATAAAGAACAATGGCATTTTTCATCTGTGGCATTTCCTACAAATGTTGCCTCTAGTTGCAGTTTTTCTTTCTTTTAATTGTTAGGATTTAGTTTTAAATTCAGACTTAAAATTGGAGTGTACTGGGCACTTTTATTGGAATTATTTAATCCTTTTGAAGCTAGCTGGTCCTCAAGAAATTCCATATTTACTTCTATTTCTGGAAAGATGTTTTTAAATGGTTGATCTACTTTACATTTATCATTTTGGTCCATTCAGAAGTGTGTGATGAAGATCTAAGTTGATTTTTCCCCAAATTGAAATTTTTGTTATTGGTTTTTATTGTCCCACTGATCCTATATTAAATTCTCATGTACAGTAGAGCCTGTTTTGCAGGTGTACCTGTGTCTGCAACTTTAGATATGGCTGTTCTCCACTGATAAAGTTGCTTATTTTCCCAAACATTATAATTATTTTATAAAGAAAATATAACTTGAATTGGCATTGAACTATATGAATAGAATTTTCTCTCTCCATTGAAGAACATCATGTCTCATTTTTGTCTTTTAGCAATTTTATGGTTTTCTTCCTACAGGTCCTTCACCTTTCTTAGGATATTAGGTTATTTTGCAGACGAACTCTTTTCATATTTTATTTTATACTGTTTTGTAACTGCTTATTGATGCAATGTTAAGAACAAGAAACAAATGTTATGAAACAAATAAAAATCATTGACCCTTAAAAAAATACAGGCGAACACCCAGCTTTAAGCTATGTTACCTCCGCGTGCAGTGTTCAAGGTAAAACGTGTATGATGTACCTCTAGGTAACTGAAAAAGTTAACTTGTATGGGATTATTATTTTAAATTTTGTAAGTCCTGGGAAAGTCTTTCATAAGTATTAACTTTATTTCAGAAGAATTCATTTCCAGTTCTTCTGTTGTGACTACGCAGGACAGAGGTTCAGTTGTCTTTAAAAGTACTCTTGATAGGAGATGATAAAATCATAGTAGCTGCACATAAAAAGTCTTTCTTTTATTTTACTTTATCATTGCATTCATCTCACCCCAGAATGGTAACTCATTTAAAAACAAGCTAAAAAGCAACCATGTTTTATCCTGTTGGAAAAATTAAGCCATCTGTGAAAGGGTCATTTCTTCTTAGTTTGACTCTTGTGATAGTACAACATGGGGCAGGCTCTTCAATGAAGCAAGGCTCTGTGCTTGCAGCTGGCCTACAACCAATTCCTAGCTATAGAATGATAAGCCAGGGCACAGAAATAAACTACACCGTTTAATGTTACCCCTGGAGATTTCTCCTCAAGGTAGTAAAAAGGATAATTGAGATTTGAGGTGAAATAGTCATGCCTAAAAGCCATCTGCTTCCCGAAAAGTTCATCAAACACTCTCTGGGAAAGCCAGATTTATAGTTTTGGAAAGGTGGCAAGTAGGAGAAAAAAAGAAAATTTTGGTATTTTCAAATATTTTCTAGAGTTACAATCTGTGCCAATTGAAGTCTCTACAGAAATAAATTCACTGCCAAAAACATTAAATATCAATCTTCATTAACTATATATATTATCTCTTTGATTTTTTATCCTGTTAGATAAAATTTTATGTGTTTTCAAATTAAATTTTTAGAAATATTAAAAACATTCCAATCTACTATCCAAATTAGGTGTTTCTTTTGCCAATTTTATAAGATTTTAAGGTTTTACAAAATATTTTAATCCTTCTCTTTGATTGATTTTCAAGTTTTCCATGGTCTACACTTAAAATCCAGTATTTTCTAGTATTTGTGAAGAATGTAGACTTGGACAAATTCATCTCACATTATGTTAATTTAAAATAAGCAGATACAGCATTTTGTTCTTGTGTTTAATTAAGTAAAATGAATGTTAAAACGTTTTATGGTGTGGCACCTGTGGGTCAGTGGGTAGGGCATGGGCCCCATATACTGAGGGTGGCAGGTTCAAACCTGGCCCTGGCCAAACTACAACAAAAAAATGGCGGGCGTTGTGGCGGGCACCTGTAGTCCCAGCTACTCGGGAGGCTGAGGCAAGAGAATCGCTTAAGCCTAGGAGTTAGAGGTTGCTGTGAGCTATGTGATGCCATGGCACTCTACTGAGGGTGATAAAATAGAAGGGTACAGGTAAAACTTACTAAATATATAATATAAATGTCTGAATACAATAACTTAGAAAACGCCATGAAAGCTACGTTAACCAGTTCGATGAAAATATTTCAAATTGTATATAAAACCAACACATTGTACCCCATGATTGCATTAATGTACACAACTATGATTTAATAAAAAAAAAAAAAAAGACTGTCTCTAAAAAAAAAAATTAAAAAAAATAAAAAGTTTTTATTTTTACCCAAAGTTTTTATCATTTCACCCAAAATGATACTAACTGTTGTTAGGATTATGATTGCTTAAGTGATTTGTGTGTTTCTTCCTCATGAATGAGGAAGGATCTATTTTTAATTTTTTGAGAACCTTCATATTGTTTTCCATAATGATTGAACTAATTTACATTTTCCCCAACAGTGTACAAGGGTTTCCTTTCTCACTAACATTTGTTATCTTTTCTCTTTTTGTAAATATCCATTCTAATAGATGTGAGGTGATAGCTTATTGTGGTTTTAACTTGCATTAACCTGATGATTAGTAATGTTGAACACATTTTCATATACCTGTTTGTCATTTGTATGTCTTTTTTCTTTTTTTTTTTTTTTTGCAGTTTTGGCCGGGACTGGTTTTGAACCCACCACCTCCGGCATATGGGGCCGGTGCCCTACTCCCTTGAGCCACAGGCGAATTTGTATGTCTTTTAAAAAATATCTATTTAAGTCCTATGCCCATTTTAAATTGGGTTATTTGTTTTATTGCTATTGAGTTGTTTGAGTTTCTTATATATTTTGGACATTAATCCCTTATCAGATATATGGTTTACAAATGGTAGTTTTTCACTGTATTTGTTCAGACTTCTATAACATAATGCATATGGTCCCTAACTTATCATTGTTTGACTTACGAGTTTTTGACATTACAATGGTGTGAAAGTGATACACTGTCAGTAGAAACCATGCTTCAAGTATTCATACAACCACTCTGTTTTTCACTTTCAGCACAGTAGTCAATAAATTATAATACATGACATATTTAACACTTTATTATAAAATAGGCTTTGTGTTAGGTGATTTTGCGCACTTGTAGACTAAAGTAAATGTTATGACATGTTTAAGGTAGGCTAGGCAAAAATGTTTAGGAGATTAAGATGTATTAAATGCATTTTTGATTTATAATTTCAAACTTACAATGGGTTTAATGGGATATAACCTCATAATAAGTTGAGGAATATTTGCACCCTTAGGAGGAGCAATTTGTAAGCAATAGTAGTTTATAAGCAATTTTTGTTATTAATACATGATAATTGTGCATATTTATGGGGTGCATATGATATAAATTTTTTTTTCTTTTTTGAGACAGAGTCTCATTTTGTTGCCCTTGGTAGAGTGCTGTGGCATCATAGTTCACAGCAACCTCAAATTCTTGGGCTCAAGTGATTCTCTTTTTTCAGTCTCCCAAATAGATGGGACTACAGGTGCCTGCCACAGCCTCCAGCTACTTTTTAGAGACAAGGGTCTCACACTTGTTCAGGCTGGTTTGGAACCTGTGAGCTCAGGCAATCCACTTGGCTCGGCCTCCCTCTTGCTAAGATTATAAGCGTAAGCCACTGTGCCTGGCCCATGATATTTTGATACATACATATGAGGATAATGTGTAATCATCAAATCAGGATATTTAAGACATCCACTACCTTGAACATAAATCATTTATTTCTCTGTGCTGGAAACATTTCTAATATTCTCTTCCAGCTATTTTGCAATATACAATATATTATTTTTAACCACAGGCACCCTAGTGTCCTATTGAACACTAGAACTTATTTCTTCTAACTGTGTATTTGTATCCATTAATCAACCTCTCTTCTTTTTTTTCTAAATAGATATATTTATTTGCATATATATTTTACACACATGCCATAAACTCCAGTATAATTAAAAAAAAAAACCCTCTCTTCTACTACCTCAACACTTCCCAGCCTCTGGTAATTATGATTCTACTCTCTACCTCACGACATCAACTTTTTTGGCTTTCACATGTGAGTGGGGACCATGAAATACTTGTCTTTCTGTGTCTTATTTTACTTAACATAATGACGTCCAGTTCCATCCATATTGCTGAAAAAAGAGGATTTTTATTCTTTTTTTTTTCCAGAAAGCTATTCCACTGTGTATATGAGGTCTGACAAGTAAGCTCATGAACTTGCTGCTATGTGCTTATGTTGACAGCACTGTACAAACAACTCAGTAAGGTTTCATAACCTTTATGTATCAGTGTTTCACGGTTGTGGTTAGGCCAATGTGTGTCAGTGTCTTGCTGAGGGGTGTTGATTGTTGGTGCATGTTTTGTGTGCCATCACAAGAATGTCAGAGCTTGAATTAAAGCAATGAACAAACATTTGTAAATTTCTTGTTAAACTTGGCAAGAGTGAAAATGAAATCAGGGGATTTTAGTCTAATTTTATGGGGATAGTGGGGAAACAGCAGTGTATAAATGGATTAAATGTTTTTCTGAGGGTAGAGAAAGTGTCACTGATGAAGAGAGATCAAAGTGGTCAGTAATGAGCAGAACTGGTGAAAATATTCCAAAAATTTGTTGAATTGTGCATCAAAATCATTGGCCAACTGTGAGAAGCAGAGCAGACCAAGTAAACATTCATAAACAGAAAGATCTTAACTGAAATTCTTGGTTAACTACTCATGGCTTTCACATTATGCCAATGCACCAGCTCACACGGCATGTCTTTATGGAGTTTTTAGCCAGTAAACAAATAACTGTGTTGGCACATCCACCCTTCTCACCTGTTCTGGCCCCCAGTGACTTTTTTCTTTACCCAAAGATAAAGGAAATATTAAAAGAAGACATTTTGATGACATTCAGGACATGAAGTGTAATAAAATGACAGCTTTGATAGCCATTCCGGAAAAAGCGTTCCAAAATTGCTGTGAATGACCAGGTGCTGGCATCAGTGCATAGCTTCCCAAGGGGAGTACTTTGAAGGTGACCATAGTCATATTCAGCAAGGAGGTAAGTAGTGCTTGAAGCACTTTTTCTAGGATAAGTTCATGAGCTTAATTGTCAGACTTCATATATACCAGATTTTATTTATCATTCATCCCTTGATGAGAAACTTAGGTCAAGTCTATAACTTGTCTATTATAAATAGTGCTGCAATAAACATGGAAGTGCAGATTTTCCCTTGATAAACTTATTTCTTTTTCCTTGGATAAATACTCAATAGTGGGATTGCTAGATTGTATGGTAGTTCTATTTTTAGGGTTTTGAGGAATCTCCATACTGTTTTCCATAATGGCCATGCTAATTTTCAATCCCATCAACGGTGTATGAGTACTCTTTTCACCATATCCTTGCCAGCACGTGATTTTTGTTTTTTGATAATAGCCAGTATAACTAAGGTAAGATGATATGATGTTGATTTGCATTTCCCTGATGATTATTAGTATTGTTGAACATTTTTTTTTTTTTTTTTGCAGTTTTTGGCCAGGGTCAGGTTTGAACCCGCCACCATGGGCCAGTGCCCTACACCTTTGAGCCACAGGCATCGCCCATGAACATTTTTTCATTTACCTGCTGCATTTGTATGTCTCCCTTTGAGAAATGTCTGTTGAGGTGTTTTTCTCACTTTTTAATGGGATTATTTGATTTTTTGCAAATGAATTTTTTGATTTATTTCTCTCTCTTTTTGATTGGTCTAGTTCTATACTTTGGATGTTTGTCCCCCAAACCTCAGGTTGAAATTTGATTCCTATTTTGGAGGTGGTCCTAATAGGAGGTTTTGGTGGCATGGGAGAAGATCCCTCATAAGGGTGTGGAGCCATCTTCAGCATGAGTGCTCACTCAACTAATTCACATGAGAGCTGGTTGTTACACAGAGCATGACACTTCCTTTCTCTCTTTCTTGCTCCCTCTCTTACCATGTGATCTTTGCACATCCTGGCTCCTCTTCACCTTCTGCCAGGAGTGGAAGCAGCTTGAGGCTTTCATCAGTGCCCAATTTTCTAGCCAGCAGGGTAGTGAACCAAATAAACCTTTATTCTTTATAAATTACCCAGCCTCTGCTATTCCTTTATAATAATACAAAATAGATAAAGACATCTAGCTAGCAGCTAATCAAATTTGTTCATCTTTTAAAAGCCCAACTTTTCATTTCATTGATCTTTCATATTGATGTTTAGCATCTATTTCGTTTAGTTCTGCTTTGACCTTTATTATTTCTTTCCTTCTACTAATTTTGAGTTTGATTTGTTTTTGCTTTTCTAGTTCTTTGAGGGGCTTCATCATGTTATGTTAAATTTTTCTACTTTTCTAATGTAGGTATTTACTACTATAATCTTGTTATCTTAGTACTGCTTTTCCTGTATTCCACAGATTTTGGTGTTTTGTGTTTCCATTTTCATTAGTTTCAAGATTTTTTAAAATTTCTTCATTGACTCAATGTTCATTCAGGAGCATGTTGGTTAATTTTCATGCACTTGTATAGCTTCCAGTTTCTAGTATTATTTTCTACTTTTATTCCATTGTGGTCTGAAAAGATACCTAATATGTTTTAATTTAATTTTATTTAATTTTTAGAGACAGAGTCTCACTTTGTCACCCTCGTAGAGTGCCGTGGCTTAATGCTCAGCTATTTTTTGTTGCTGGGTTTGAACCTGCCACCCTTGGTATATGGGGCTGGTGCCCTACTCACTGAGCCACAGGCACTGCCCCATATGTTTTAATTTTAAATATTAAAATTATTTAAATTTTTAAAATTATTTAAATTTAAATATTAAAATTATTTAAGTTTTAAATATATTTTGTGGTATGTTATACTGATATATATATGGTCTACCCTGTAGAATGTTCCATGTGTCCATGCAAAGAATGTGTGTTTTGCAATTGTTGGATAAAATGTTCTGTAAATGTCTCCTAGGTACACTTGACCTAAAATGCAATTTAAATCAAATGTTGCCTTGTTGATTTTCTGTCTGATAATCTGTCAATGCTAACAGTGGGGTGTGGAAGTCCCCCATATTATTGTTGTAGAGTCTATCTCTCTGTTTAGATCTAGTAATATTTGCCTTATATATCTGAGTTTCCCGGTGTTGGGTGCGTATGTATTTAGAATTGATATAGCCTCTTCTTGATTTTTTATTAAGTCAAATACATATAGTTCATGAATACATTCATGCATATGTGGGGTACAATGTGCTAATTTTTTTTTATACAATCTTCTTAATGTTTTTATTATTATATAATGCCCCTTTGTGTCTCTGTTTACTGCTTTTTACATGAAGAGTATGGCTATTCCTGCTTGCTTTTGGTTTCCATTTGCATGGAAGATCTTTTTCTATCCCTTCACTATATATGTTTTCATGGGTCAAGCAAGTTTCTTGTATGCAATATTAACTTGTTTTATTTTTTAAATCCATTCAGCCACTCTTATATCTTTTAAGTGAGTAATTTATTGTTTGCTTCTGAGAATTTTTGATAGGTTCAGACTTACTCCTTTCAATTTATTAATCATTTTCTGGTTGTTCTGTACACCTTTTGTTCCTTACCTTCTCTCTTATTATCATTGCAGTTTGCTGGTTTCCTGTAGTGCTGGTTTATTTATACTGTTAAAATTTGAGTCTTTTCAGCTCAGCATATGTAGCTAAGTGGTTAGGGCATCAGCTACAACACTGAAGCTTGCAGACTCAAACCCAGCCCGGGCCTGCTAAACAGCAACAAAATAGACCAGCACTGGGGCAGAGGCCTGTAGTCCCAGCTACTTGGGAGGCTGAGGCAAGAGAATAGCTTAAGCCCAAGAGTTTGAGGTTGCTGTGAGCTGTGATGCTACCATACTCTACTGAGAGTGACATAGCGAGACTGTCTCAAAAAAAAAGAAAAACAATTTTGAGCCTTTTCTCTTTGTGTGTCTGTTCTAACAGTATATCATCCTTACAACTGTAGATTTCAGATTGCTTCCAGATGTAGGACTTTTAACATTTCTTGTAAGGCAGGTGTAGTGGTAATGCATTCCCTTTGTTTTTGTCTTAGAAAAACTTTATTTTTTTCTAGATTTTTGAAGGATAACTTTGCTAGGTATATTATTCTTGGCTGCCAGTTTTTTTTAAAAAGCATTTTGAATATATCATCCCCATTTTTCCTGCTTTGTAATGTTTCTGCTAAAAATATCCACTGCTCGTCTAACGAGGAATTCCCTTATGTCATTTGAATCTTGTTTTTTTGTTTTGTTTTGTTTTTAAAAATTCTTTGTCTTTGATGTTTTACAGTTTGATTATAATTTGACTTTGGGGGGACCTTTTTTATATTGATTATATTTGAAGATTTTTGAGCTTCTTGTATCTTTTAAACAATTTGGGAAAGTTTCATCTATTATTTTGTTATATAGGACTTCTATTCCTCTGCCCATGTGTTCTCCTTCTGGAACACCCAAATTAAAATTTTGGTAGCTTTGTGGTGTTCCATATGTCACACAGGCTTTCTTCAATTTTTCTTTTTCTTTTTTTGTTTTGTTTTTTTGGTCTCACTGGATTATTTCAAAAGACTTGTCTTTAAGATTAGTAATTCTTCTGCTTGATCAAGTCTATTGAAGTTTTTGATTACGAATTTCGTTAATTGAATTGTTTCATCTTAACATGTTAGCATGCACAGCCCTCTCACTGTGTGATACCCTTTGATACCTCAAGAATATGTAGAGTCCCCACCAGCAAGAAGGCTCACCCTGGATCTTGGACTTCTCAGTTTCTAGACTGTAAAAAATAACTTTGTCTTTATAAATTACCCAGTTTCACAATTTATAAGCAACAAAAAATAGACTAAAACAGAGACTTTAAACTTTTCTGTTATTTTTTCAAACAAGATTTCTATTCCTTTGTTACTTTTCCTTCTTGAACTCCATAACTTAAATATTTGCTCTTTTGATGCTCTCCTGCATGTTTTCTTCATTCTTTTTCATTTTCTTTTTTCTCCTTTGACTATATACTCTTCCCTTATCTGTGGGAAATATTTTGCAAGATCCCCAGTAAATGCAAATGTAAGTAAATGCTTACCACTGTGACTACTACCACACCTTATAAACACTATTGTTTCATGTATGTACATACCTTTGATCAAATTTAATTTATACATTACTCATAAGAAATCAATAAAATAGAACAATTATAATGATATACTGTAAAAAAAGTATGTGAATGTGGCCTCTCTCTCCTAATTTTATTTGTACTGTATTTACCCTTTTTGTAACATGTAACAAGTGAAAATGTCTATATGATGAGGTAATGTGAGGTCATAACAAAGGACTCAGCATAAATAGACAATTGCAGAAGTAATTTTTAAACTGCACATCATTCTAAGTAGCAGGATAAAATCTCTTGCTGTCAAGCTCCATCCTGCCCAGACTGCTGTTAGTAACTTAGAAAGCATCTCAATTACCAGACTGCCTATAATGGTATCACAGTGCTAGTATTCAAGTAATCCCTTTTTACTTAATAAAAGATCCAAAGGACAAAAGTAGAGATGTTATTTCCAGGCTATAGTGAACCACAAGAAACTGAAACTGGAGTGTTAAATTATGGATAAGGGGAAACTACTGTATTTTCAAATAACCTATCCCCAAGTGTATAGATTCTTCTACTTAGTAATTCTGCTGTTGACATTCTGTTCACTATTGCATTTTTAAATTTAATATATTAGATTTTTCAGTTCCATAATTTTTCGGGTTTTTTACCTTTTGGCATATTTCTTAATTTGGTCTTTTATTATTTTCCTCATGTCATTGAATTATTTTTTTTTTTATTCTTGAAGTTAACTGAGCGTCCTTAAAATAATTACTTTGAATTCTCTTTGGGCACATTATAAATCTCTATTTCAATCAGGGTTAGGTATTGGTGCTTTTTATTGTTCCTTTGGCTGTCTTGTTTTGCTGATTGTTCTTGATACTTGTGCCATGTATTGCACATTTGAAGATATTCTGGCGAGGCCAGCTGGCCTGGTGTCTGGGTCAGCAGGTGAGTGGGCCAAAAGCCTGTACCTATGGGGGCCATTCTGAATCCTGGTTTCTCTAGGGCTGACCTTTTGCTGCAGTGGGCCTCTAGGGGCTGGAATAGGTCTGGTGTTTGGGTCTACGAGTACTGGAGTTCATAGGAGCTGTCCTGGTGTTGAGGCAGGCCAGGAGCAGAGTCCCTAAATTAGGCCTGGATCCTGGATCTGCAGAAAATGGCCTGGAGTCAGAGCTGCAGGTGTCTTAGACTAGGATTATAGGGTCTAGCCTGGCACTGGGATCTACTGTGGGGCCTCTGGACCCTGGGCCTATGACAGCAGGCATGGACCTTGGGTGCTGAGGCAGGAATAGTGCCTAATTTCCTAAGACTGGCCTAAAGTCTAGGTCCATGAGGACCAACTTGGAACCTGAGTCCATAGGGACAGACCTGGAGCTTGGTCCTATGGGGTCATGCTGGGAGGGGTCTGGACCTTGTGTCTGTTAGAGTAAGGAGCTGTAGAGGATGGTCTGAAGGGTATGGCTGCAGATAATGGCTTGACACTGGGCAGGCCTAAAGCCACGTCTGCTAGTGCCAGACTGCTGCCTGAGCCCAGAGATGCTGATCTGGCACTTGGGTGAAGCTAAAGCCAGAGGCTATGAAGGGTGTTCTTTCTCTGGGCTGATATAGACTCTGGGGTAGACCTGGAGCCTACAGCCACTGGAGCTGGCCCGGTGCTGGACAGGCCTGGAGCTTGTATGCAAATGAGTGAGCCTAGAGATTGAGCCTGTGATTGCTGGTCTGAGGATTAGGGATACAGGGGCTAGACTGGTGCTGGGGTTATACCTGAAGGCTGTGGTTGTTGGGGGCCATCCTGTTACAAGCAGTCCAGAGCCTGGTGCCCTCAGGTCCACTGTGGCCCTGGGGTAGGCATGGACCAGTTATCTGTGGGGGCCAGTTTGATGGTACGGCAGGCCTACAGACTGAGTGAATCAGGAATGCCTGGAGCCTAGGGCTGCAAGGATGTGACCTGGTGCTGTGGTGGGCCTTGGGGCTCAGTCTGTGGATACCAGCTGGGAGTGTGGGGCCAAGGGGGCCTATGTGGTGCTGGGATTTACTAGGACAGGCTAGTGTTGGGGACTAAGGTAAAGTCCAGTCCTCATGTTCCTCTCTTTCCCCCAAGCAGAGGGTGTCTCTCTCCACACTGTGCTGCACAGAGTTGGGGCAATGGTAACATGGGTAATGTGAAATTATCCTTCCCACCCTCTTTAATTTGTCTTTTCTCATTTTGCTGCCACATTCAGTTGCTGTAATCTTTCATCTGGTTTCCTTAGCTCTTGTGTAGGTGTTTTTGCAAGTAGATTATTGTTCAAATTGATGTTTCTGCTGGCAGAATAGCTATTCTATCATCTTGCTAATGTCTGAACTAGAAATTCCGCAGCATTTTAAAAGACACAATTTAAAGACAACTGCCACAATTTCTCTAATTTGTTTTACCCTTTCTAGGGTCAAATCTAGACATAGTGACATTTTTTATTATTTCTACAAGACAACAGCACACCCCCCCCCAAATCAAAAAAATAAAAAGAACAGCTTGGTAGGCTGTAATTGAGTTTAAAGTACCACCACAATTAAAAATAAAATCACACTTAACACTCATTTTAGGAGATGAAAAGTTTACTTAGAAATTGCAAACATTTAGCAAAGATAAGACAGACACTATTTCTCATATTCTACATTAATACAATAATTTATAGCTGGCTTGATACATGGTCACATGATAAAAACAAATCTAATGGAAAGAAGAATGTTTCATTCTACTTTTCTGCCACTTATCACCATTTAATAAGTACCAGTAAGTAGTGGAAGACAGCTGCATAGGAAGATTAGAATCCTAGGGCTGTTTGTTAATATACATTATTATATTGTAAGAATAATATAAAAGAAAAATAGGTAAGAGATACAATTAACATGCAATTTAAGCTATCATTTTGAAAAAAACAGGACAGAATTTAGTAAACACAATGAAAAACGTGTTGCTAATGATGTGTTGTTGCAATCAGCATTATCATAGTATTTTACATGGCAAGAATGTCTTCTTCCTTAAATAATGCTTGGCAAACTGGAATAGGTTAATTCTATCTCTAGACCATATTTAAAAACAAGACAAAAGAAATTAAGTGGATAATTGTACTTGATACTTTTATAAATATTCTAAATAATTTTTAAAGTACCATAATTTCATGCTTACGTCACCAACTCTGGATCTAAAATAAAGTCATACTTTCTACTCTATGAATCTGTATTGTCCAGTATAATAGCCCTTAGCCACATTTGGCTATTGTATGCTTAAAATGTGGCCAGTCAGAATTCAGATATGCTCTGAGTATTAAAAACACTGAAATTGTGAAGACTTAGTATGGGGAAAAAATGTTAGATATTTCATTAATAATTTTTATGTTGATTACTCATTAAGATATTAATATATTGGGTTAAATAAAATATATTAAAGCTAATTTCACCTGTTTCTCCTTTTAATGTTAATGTGGCTACTAGAAAATTAAAGATTACTTTTTTTTGAGACAGAGTTTCACTATGTTGCCCTCGGTAGAGTGCGGTGGCATCATAGCTCACAGCAACCTCAAACTCTTAGGCTTAAGTGATTCTCTTGCCTCCACCTCCCAAGTAGCTAGGACTACAGGGGTCTGCCACAATGCCCAGCTATTTTTTTTGTTGTTGTAGTTGTCATTGTTGTTTAGCAGGCCCTGGCTGGGTTTGAACCTGCCAGCCCTGGTGTATGTGGCTGGCTCCCTAACTGCTGAGCTATAGGTACCAAGCCTAAACATTATTTTGTTTTAATTAAATTTCTATTGATCAGTGTGTACATAGATAATCTATAGTTATTATATTAGCCTTACCATTTACCATCATACTTTAAGCATTCTGGGGTACTAACTCCTAAAACACTGTTAAGTACATTCTGTACATAAGTTACTGTAAAATTTACTCTTATACCTCTGCAAGGTATACATTTTAAGTGTAAAAATAATTCACAAAATATTTTATCCTTAAAAAATGTTAATTCGTGTATGATGATAAGTAAAAGAATTTCAATGAAAATCGCTATTCAGGGGCAAGGGGAGGAACAGGTTAAAAAACAAAGCAGTGCCATTCAGAGTAAAGATAATTAAAATCTTCAGTGAAGTAAGTTAGCTAAGCTTATCTTTAAAATTAGCTCAGAATCTGACCTTACACCACAGATCATATATGTAACTTGTCCATTTAAACATGAACTACAAGAAAATCTTTAAAACAATACTGACTGTAACTTGTCTCTTTAAGCAATATAAAATTAATAGGCATGGTGAATTCTAATAGTAGAATACAGTATCTGAGAATTTGTCCTTAAATTTAAAGTCTTTCCATGTTAAATTAAGCAACTGACTAGTGGCTCAAGAAACTTTGAGTTTAAAAAAAATTAGAAGGAAAAAAAAAATTACTACTGACCTCTTATCTTTTTCTCCCTTGCTCTTCTTTATCTTTTGAAGTAGAATGTAATAAATATTTGGCATATTTATAATACCTCATCTTTCATTTTTTCCAACTCAAAAACAGTCGATTGATCTAGCACACATTCCCTTCTCTTAGGAACAATATACTCCAAAACAGAATACTGACAGTGGTCACCTCAGTTAGCAGCCAGCATCACAGTAATACACGAAGAACCCTGCTAGGAGGCAATGCCTAGTTACATCTACACACTCTGTTCCTCACAGCTTAAGTCGGAATGTTTGTGTTTTTTAAAACTGTTTAATTTGTATACATGAGGTAAACTCTGTCAAAAATTCTCTGAAAGCCACAAATTAACTGATGTTTAAGCTACTATATTTTTCATAAAAACTGCTCCCTCATGTCAAAGATGTTTTGAGAAAACAAGTGAAGTACAAGTCACTTAATACAACTTATTATTATTACTTTAAAGACAAGGGAAAAGAACAATGATTTTTAGTTTATGGTTATGGATGAATAAAAAGAACTCGAAAAGTACTGGACATATTAACACAGAAACCAACTGCAGAAGGCAAAAGTACTTCTCTCTAGAGTTCAGTCAGCCACCTATTAAAACATTTAATCACATTCATTAATGTGCTTTGCACAAGAAGCTACTTAAAAACTTTTCACATCTCCTATCTTCAGACTATGTTCTACATAAATATTTTTATTACATGTTACTGACTCCAACCTAAATAAGCCTAATTCATGTCAAATATAATTTTTACATTCACACATATATTACTCCTCAGTGAAAAGATGACAATAGTCTCCTTTCTGAAAGCTCAGTTTAATGTTAGATCAATTATCAACTAAGTACTTATTGAGCACCTACTATGACTGCACTCAGTCTACAACCATTCTGTAACCAATAAGAAAAAATTCCTGCTCCAAATGCAAGATGGTATTTGTAACAGAGGAAAATATAGGAGCATTTGTAACAGAATGCTGTTTGAAATGTGGATGTGTAAAGTTGTATAACCCTATAACATTAAAAAAAAAAAAGCCCTCAAATTTATTACCCATTACCTTATAAACAATCTGAAGTATGCTGCAAAGTACTCTACAGAAAGTGATTGCCATATATTAAATTAAGGCTAATTCTCTAAAGGTATAGAAGAAAAGCTAGAATGTCATGGCTTAAATACTGTTCAAAAGATTTAACATGAATATTGTACACAAATATCTGCTTAATTGGGGCAAATGGGCACTTGTATTAGGTTTCCAAACTTTGCTGGAGGGGGTTTGTCTAATAATAAAAACTGCCTTACATAGGAACATTTTTAGCAAATATGAGAGTAACAATGATTGGCAAATTTCACTTGCAGTGTTGTACAATTGTGTATCTTTGCCTTGTACATTCAAATTGATTATGTATTTTATGCAAAATGTCAGATTTTTCCCAGAGTTGAGAACGTGGATAATGATAAGAAGACAGAGATGAGCTAAGTTTTACCTTTTGAAACTTTATCCATTCTTACTAAGTAAATTCCCACAACATGCAAGGCATTATGCAGTGAGTTGAGTATGTATGGCATCTGCACATAAAAACTCCAGAGAAACTCAAGTCTCAGGAAGCAGAACAGTTGTCAATTTGAAAACCAATGGTAATCATTTTCCTCAATAATTATTTTTAAAAATTGAAAATGATGTCAACAAAATACAATCATCCACACCTCTGCCAAACATGGAAATAAAATACGGAAGTAACTTCCACAGCAGACACACACATAGGAAAGTTTATAATAGAGCCACAGGAACCGAAGCAGTAAGACGCACAAGGCGGTCACAGAGCATCTACTAGCTCCTGCACTAGTAGTGGTTTATAAAAAATACTATTTACTAAAATTTTAAGAGCTAATAATATAATTAGCATATTTTTGCCTTTTCTTTTTTGCCACTGAATACAAAATTTTGTCCTAAATTTACTAAATCTTCTACACCCTGAGGAATAACAGACTAATAAAAGAAATGTCAGGGTTAGCTCTGTGGACCATATTAATTGTCCAGAAAGCAAAAACTATATATAGCTAATAATCTTGGAAGCAGACTAAACTACTGTCCTAGTTTTTTTTTTTTTTTCAGTTTGGTTTTGCAGTGTTAACATGGCCTGGTGAGTAGAGAAGCAGAGTTGGAAGCCTGAGGATTTCCCTCCCATCACAGACCCACGACTGGTTTCTGTCTCTGTATCAACATGGCATGTTGGTACCCTTTAGGAACATATTAGTCAACAGTTCTCTGTAAAGCACTTTGGAATTGTTACTTATATATTTTCATGAAATTACAATGAATATCTGCTATCTTGAAATATGGATTTCTTGTCCCTCTCCTCTCCATAAAAATTCATAAAATAACATATTTAACTTTTTATCTCAGTATTTACTTCTTTTCCTCCAATACTTGAAAGAAAACAATTCCTATTTTTCCTACTTTCAACTATCTTAATATTAGGCCTGATTTGGGAGAGAAAGAAGGTCTTTAAAATAAGGCGAAGGATTTATTTAGGACAACTATCTGTCCTTTATGTGAGGATGGAGTGCCACTGTTATCCTTCAAACATGTTTCAGTTTGATCTTTAGTTGTGCACATACTGCCCACCAAATGGGATGCTTTCCAACCCACAAAACACTAGTTGTCAGAGAGAATGAACTACATCTTGCTGGGGTGCTTAAAAATGATTAACTTAAGAAATAGAACGCAAAGCATCCTGCCTATTTATATCAGTATCTCATTGAAGAATAAAATACCTTATAGGACCATGCCTAGCAATGAGAATAAAAAAAAAAAATGGGCCACAATAAACTGATAAAACTTCTGTCCCCTTGTTTCCTACTCAAATGTAAGAGATAGTCTTGCTCTCCCCAAAAGTAAGAAAGGCACTCGAATCAACACAGTATATACAGTTATTTTTTAAAAGATACTGTGTGACGGTAGGTAGAATTCTTAGGGTTTATTTCTTGATTGTTTCCTTCATGAGACACACTTCTCCATTAAATATGAGCTCACTACAGAGCACACCCAAGCATGGGAGGTGGCAGCATATGAAGTACTAGGGTTTGCCCAGTTCTATCGGAAAAGTTTTTCCAAAGAAAAAAGGTCATTTTTATAATGCTGTTTAAAATTTCTAACACATTTTAAGTATCTTAAAGTTTTAAACGTAACTTTCTAGTAACAAATTAACAATAAACTTAAAACAGAGTTTTGTATAAAAAAAGAAAAAGGATCATATGTTACTTCCTTTTACAACTAAATTTTTATCTTCTATAGTTCAAGAGAACTAAGGTAGTGACAGGACTATGGTACAGCAGGTGACAGTTGCACTTCTAATCAGATACCATCTGTGTTACATAAGAGAAAATTATAAACAATTTGTTCATCACAATTAAAAGTTTACACACACCAATTGTGTGACCCAACAAGCATGAATTGGCATGACTTGAGCGTATCAACAACAAAGTCTATCACACACGCTTTCTTAAAAGCTGCTGCATAAAAACAAAAACTTTTGTTTCCACATTTTGGGTCATATAAGTCCTTATTTAAGGATTTAAGTGGCTTTTACTGATAACCAGTACACATTTAATCCTAATAATTTATGATGCCTTTAAGTTACAATCGCACCACAGGAATAAGAACTCTGACTGAAAGCATAGGCCCAGAATTTCTAAAAAGGTAATAAAATGCAACATCTAGAAAAGAAAAAGGGGACACTAACATGTATCAAATCCTTACACTTAGGGCCAGGCACGGTGGCACTGTGTCTCACGCCTGTAAATCCTAGCACCCTGGGAGGCCAAGATGGGCGGACTGCTTGAGCTCAGGAGTTCAAGACCAGCCTGAGCAAGAGCGAGATCTTATCTCTAAAAATAGCCAAGTGTTATGGCAGGTGCCTGTAGTCCAGCTACTCAGGAGTCTGAGACAAGAGGATCACTTGTGCCCAGGAGTTTGAGGTTGCAGTGAACTATGATGCCAGAGCACTCTACTGAGGGCAACAAAGTAAGATGCTGTCTCAAAAATAAACAACAACAAAAAAATGCTTATGCTTAAAAAAAAGACTCATGTATTTTAAGAAATAACTAAAAGGTCCACAGTTCGAGTTGGGAGGCAAAAAGAAGAAGCATAAAATGACTATCCACACATATAGATCAACAAGTCACTGAAATCAAAGAACTTTTTCAAACGACCAAACGTGGCACTGGCTCTGTGTGAAAGATCTCTAATACCATTAGTGAACAGAAAGTAGTGTTCTTAATGCAAGTGGGCTTCATTAGCTCTATGAATTTTTAGTGTATATTTAAGTACAGTTAATTGATAATTATAGAGCTACATATTTGGCTGAGATTTAACAAATTTAAACGAAATAATTAAATGAAAAAAAAAAATCTAAAGGAACTTATTCTATATGCAATAGCTCTCCCCAAGTATTATGAAGCTAGAAAGCATCATTCATTCATGATCCAGTGCACTAATTTGTCAGTTTTTCAATCATCACTCACTCCACCTATCACTTACAACCAATCTTTCTCTTCTTCAAACAATCATTCATTAACTTAATAAATATTTAATGAGTCCTCACAATGTGCAAGGCAGAAATAGAATCTGGGAACGCCGTATTACTAAAATAGGTATACTTAAAAAAAGGAAGGACAAGGGCATTAATGGAGATAGTTACAGATCTTACTGTTTTTGGCTTGTCAGTAGTAGTATTAATCCACAGGATGGGACAATGACCTACTACTCTTCCAGTGAAAAGTTTAATGAAATGTGTTTTAATTTAAACCATCTTTTCGTTTTAACAACTAGGTATTTATAGAAAAATGCATGAAGACTAACAAGCCCCTGAAAACAGACATAGCCTTTCCACTGATGAGCTCATTGAGTCAAAGATACTATGCTACACCTTGTGAATTTAAATGTTGACCACTTAGGGAAAAAAACTACAACCATATGGGGCAATACTAGGGTTTCCTGTTAATGAAAACTAGAAAAATGCAAATTTTAAAAATGAAGTAGCACACAAAAGTCATATACTAACAGTATCCTTTGGATATTTGTATTTTCACTCCCTACTTAAAACTTTATTAGGAAGACAAGAGACCAAGGTATATTCAAGGACTGCATGGCTTCAGAAAAGAGTAGGTTAAAAGCCTTAGAAGATACAAACATAGTTAACAACAAAGATGGGCAAGATACCCAGCAGAAGATACAAAAAGACTTGGAGCATTATTAAAATTGATGGAGTATTATCTATACTCATGTCCTGACACTTCCTCATATTAAAGTATAAGAAGCCCTACTACATAGGATATTAAACCTAATGCTTAGAAAAAAGGTATTTCAGAATGAGGCCAGAATTTGGCAATCTATATTAGTGGAATGAATTGAACCTCCCATGTCATCTTTGTAATTTCCCACCAACCCTGACAGGAGCTAAGAGTCATAAACTAATGATTTTATTCACTGAGGTCTGGGTGGACCTTGAGGTATTTGTTTTAAAATACACTTTGTACACAAAGGGACATGGAATTATGTTCATTAATGGCAATTATTGTCTCATCTAAATAGTATAAAAGCTATAAAGGGTATTCCCTTTGCCCCAAGAGAGAAGAGCAACTTCTGTCTTCTGGGGCCATGCTATACAATTTTTCTGGTGTTCTTACATCTCATTCAGTTCAACAGACTGCCAGTCAACAAAACCGTGATGCCCAAGCAAATGACCTATTCTTCCTCCTATGACAATGCACCTAACTTAAGTCTAGCCTTTCCATAATAGTGAGATAGAAGGAGTTTGCCTTTCCATATATCTTTCTTCCCACTTTAAAGATTACCTAACAAGTAAAAAGGAGAACAGGCAAAAGCATGGTGGTCACAGTTATTTCTGCCACATTCTAAACACATATAGAATAACAGTTTCCATCACTGGAACAACTTTTAAAGGGGCAGCTCCTATTCTTATTTCCTGTATCTTAGGTGGAGTATGAAATTATTGTAAGTAAGGAAAATATCTTCAGGACATATCCCTGAAATAAGAGATAAGAAAAATCATACAAAAGTGAAAGTGACCAAAAAAAGGGAATGGACTGACAAAATAAATAAGGAAGATATGGAGAGGAGAAATACAGACCATTTATAAAAGAGGAAATATAATAAGAAAGAAGACATTACCTGGCCCTTTCCCCAACCCCACTTCACAGACCTGAAAAACTCAGCCCTTGTTATTGAAAAGATATAGCTACAATGTGGATACTTTGGTACCTTGTCCCTGATAAGTTCAGTATCAAAGTGTAATGTTTCGAAAATAAACACTGAAGAACTAATCTTTAAAAGTATTATTTTCCCCTGGCTTTTGCCAGTAAACTTTTTAATAGTTGCTTTATAGTAATTTTGTGGTTTATCTAGTATTTCCTCAATAATTTAAATTTCTAACAAGAAAGAATTTTATGGATAAATTTCTATGCATATTTCTCTCATGCTTCATAAGTGAATTTGAAAGGAAAATAGTAGTAATAACTAAAAATGGCATTCCAGGCTTTTTAAAAAAATCAATTTTATAAGGGCTAACAAGTGTTTTGGCATATACCAAATTTGAGGTAAAAACAATCTATCAAAACTAGTAATAAAAATAATTTCTCAGTACTGCAATTACATAAACAATTAAATTAGGATTTTTTAAAAAATAATCATTTTAAAAATGGATTATATTGGATGTATTTTTTCATATAAATTCCAATACTTCTGACTTTGGTTATGTTAGTCCATATGTTAAGTAGAACATATTAGTGAAGAGAACTGGTTTTCATTTTCACATATCCATCCACCTTGCCATTTGATACGAATTACATCAAGTCATTCTGCATTTGCATTAATGTTCTTTAGGTGAATTACAATATAAATTTTTAAAATAATTTGCCTATGCAGCAATTGTACTGAGGTGGGTGAAGGCATGAGTGAACTAATTAGGGGAACCAAATGAGAAGCCTCACTTATACAAATATACAGAAGGAGAAGTTCAAAACAAAAGTTAAGACTCACTGTTTACCAGAAAAGAAGTACACAATTATTTTATCCCCAAAGGAATGCCAGTTCTTAACAAATTAAATAAAATGAAAGATTTACTATGGACTTTTAACCTAAAGATGAAGAAAAAAATGTTAGTCAATAATAGTAAACAGTTCATGCAACTGTAAGGAAAGCAATATTGCACTAGAAGGGGAACTCTATAGGACTAATCCACCTTTATCATTGACTCAAAGTAACCAGCCATTTTCTGTATGCATTGGCAAACCTGGCTTGCTCTATGTTCCGGCAAGTGGACAACACTTGATCAATGAACTTGTGCTCCATTTCTAGGCCAAGGGAGTCTGGAGCTGGGGTCCGCTTCAGGCGTTTAGTTTCCTGGGAATAGCCTTGCCTGCTTGAGTCATTCAGTCCATCCACTTCCATGGCCTGAGACAATTGGGGGCCTGCTGGGATAAGGTGCAAGTCACTCAAAGTCCCCCCAGGGCTGTCTGCAGGTGACAACTGGGTCATGCTGTGAGTAAACCTACTACGTAAATGATGCTGAAGATAGAAAACATGCCGCCTGTGATGGAGGGAAGAAGAGAATAAGGAAAATCACATTAATAAATGATGCTTTTCAGGAAAAAAAAAGTTGGTTATTTCAAAACATAGAGTACTCAGTACAGTTATCTAGGGAAAGGAGGATAAACAGTTGAGACAAAGTCACTTAACTATAACATGAAACTAGAAATAGGTCTTAGCTCACTTTTTACATAACAGAACCAAAAATTAGCCTCCTTGATACTTTAGAAGATAAGTGATTTAGAAATAAGGGATTAAATAGTTCCTTTAGAGCCACAGCACACCACTGTGCCATGAAAGGATCTTAGGTGAGCCATGAAAATTTTTAAAGATCATTAAATTAAGTTCAAAAGAAGTTCAAAGCACAGTAAGTATGTTCTTTCTTTTTTTTGATTAACATAATTGAAGTGTGCCGTGAAAGGTTAACTATAGGTTCAAGTGTGTCATGTGATTAAAAAAGGTCGAAAAACACTGCTCTAGAGGCTTACTTCAGGGCCTTTACTCAATGCTTTAATGAAAGATCTGCTGCAATTGGTTTTATTATCTAGAAACCAAAGGAACTTTCTCTTAAATCCACTACTATAGTTTTGAATATCAATATGCATTGGGGATGTCCTGGGATGTGTATATTAAGGGACACAGTTCCTGTTCTCACTGTAATAACAGTGATTCTTCTGCCCTTAAAATCACCTGGAATTGTTTATTAAAAATGAAAGTACATGTTCATAATCTCCCAAAATTTTGATTCAGTGGAGGGCACATTTATTGTACATGATAAGATAAACTACACAGGTTCTGAGCTGTTATATCTCATCATTTATATTAGCAACTTCATAGAGAATTTTATTCATTTTCCTTCAAATTCTGAAGTAGATAGGGAGCACATAATGTATCCATTTTGTAGAGGGTAAAATGTAAAGGATAGATAAGCTGCCCACTGGTGGCAAGTCAGCAGTAGAAAACTGGCCTGTGTAATACAGGCATACCTTGTCTTATTATGCTTTGGTTGTGCTTCACAGAGACTGCATTTTTAACAAATTGGTTTATGGCAACCTTACCCTGAGCTAAGTCTATCAGCACCATTTTTCAAATAGCATATGCTCACTTTATTTCTGTGTCTCATTTTGGTTATTCTCCCAATCTTTCAAACTTTTTCATTGTTGTTATGTCTGTTATGGTGAGTTGTGATCAGTGATCTTAACGGTACTATTGTAACCATTTGGGGGTATTAACCACACTCATATAAGATAGTGAACCTAATTTATAAATGTTATATGTGGTCTGACTGTACCACCAATCAGCCATCTCTCCCCCCATCCTCAGGCCTCCTGATAGTCTCTAAGACACAATGATATTGAATTTAGGCTAATAACCCTACAATGGTCTATAAGTATAAAGTGAAAAGAAGAGTCACATGTCTCTCACTTTAAATCAAAAACTAGAAATGATTAAGCTAAATGAGGAAGGCATGTTCAAAGCCAAGACAGGTAGGGAGCTGGGCCACTTTCATTAAACAGGCATGTTATGACTGCAATCGTAGAGTTTTTGAATGAAATTAACAGTGCTACTCCAGTGAATACATGAACAAGAAAGTGAAAGATAAACTTATTGCTGATATGGAGAAAGTTTTAGTGATCTGGAAAGAAGATCAAACCAGCCATCACATTCTGTTTAATGAGACCAAGGCCCTTGTGCTCTTCAATTCAATAAAGCCTGAGAAAGGTGAGAAGGCTGCAAAAGAAGAGTATGAAACTAGCAGAGGTTGGTTATGAGGTTTAAGATGCCATCTTTATAACAAAAGTGCAGGGTAAAGCAGCAAGTGCTGATGTACAACTTGCAGCAAGTTATCCAGATGATCTAAGACATATGATAAAGGTAGCTACACTAGACTCTAGAGTTTTAATGTAGATGAAACATCTTCTATTGGAAGAAGAAAACTAGAGAAAAGTCAATGCCTGGCTTCAAAGCTTCAAAGGACAGACCAACTTTTTTAGTAGGTAGGAGCTACTGCATCTGGTGATTTTAAGTTAAAGCCAATGCTCATATTCCATTCCAATCATCCTTGGTCCCTTAAGAATTATTCTACAGGCTCAGCGTCTGTGGCTCAGCGGGCTAAGGCGCCAGCCACGTACACCTGAGCTGGCGGGTTCGAATCCAGCCTAGGCCCGCCAAACAACAATGACGGCTGCAACCAAAAATGGCCGGGCGTTGTGGCGGGCGCCTGTGGTCCCAGCTACTTGGGAGAGAGAGGCAGGAGACTCGCTTGAGCCCAAGAATTGGAGGTTGCTGTGAGCTGTGATGCCACAGCACTCTATCCAGGGTGACAGCTTGAGGCTCTGTCTCAAAAAAAAAAAAAAAAAAAAAAAAAGAATTATTCTACAATGCCTATGCTCTATTAGTAGAACGAAGCTGAGATGAAAGGACAGATGTTGATAGCTCATCTGTTCTGATAGTGAATAGTTTAAGCCCACTGTTGAGAGCAATTGCTCAGAAAATAATTCCTTTCAAAATATTACTAATAACTGATAATAAAGCTGATCACTAGAGAGCTCTGACAGATACATATAACATTAATGTTGTTTCCATGCCTTCTAGTATGACAACTATTTTACAGCCCATGAATCAAGGAAGAACTTAAGACTTTTCAAGTCTTAATATTTAAAAAATACATTTCATAAGGCTATCGCTGCCAACAACAGTGATTACTTTGATGTACTGGACAAAGTAAACTGAAAACCTTCTGCAAAGGATTCACCATTCTAGATATCATTAAAAACATTAGTGGGAGGAAGTCTAAATATCAATGTGAACAGTAGTTTGGAAGAAGGTGATTATAATTCTCACAGATAACTTTGAGGAGTTCAAGACTTCAGGGGAGGGAGTCATACCCAATGTGGTGGAAAAAGCAACAGAAGTAGAAGTGGAACCTGAAGATGTGACTGAACTGGTGTAATTTCAAAATAAAACTTGAAAGGATGAAGAATTATTTCTTATGGATGAAATGGAATCTGCTTTTGGTGAAGATGCTATGAACACTGTTGAAATGACAATAAAGGATTTAGAATATTAGATAATCTTAGTTGATCTGGTAGGATTTGACAGGACTGACTCTAATTTTGAAAGAAGTCCTACTGTGGGTAAAATGCTATCAAACAACATTGCATGCTACAGAGAACTCTTTCATGAAAGGAAGAGTTTATTGAGGTGAGGAGGCAAACTGCATTGTTGTCTTATTTTAAGAAATTGCCACAGCCGCCCCAACCTTTAGCAACCATCACTCTGATCAGTCAGCAGCTACCAATATCAAGACAAGACTCTCCTGAGCAAAAAGATCGATTCACTAATGGCTGTGAGAATTGTTAGCATTTTTTATTAATAAATTATCTTTTAAATTGTAAGTATACTGTTTTTTAGGCATCATGGTATTGCACACTTAATAGTCTAGAATAGAGTGTAAATATAACTTTCATATGCACTTGGAAACCAAAAAATTCATGTGACTCTCTTAATTGTGAGAGTCTGGAACTGAACCCATAATATCTTTGAGCTATGGCTGAAGCAATAAAAGTCTGTAACAACAAAATAACCTTCAAGTTAGGATCTATCTTCTCTCTTGAAAATGTGAAATAAGAATACCTTTGTTTTAACAGAAAAAGAATTATCTACTTATGAAGAAAAGAAAGATTGTTTTCTGTCTTCTGATTATATTTAGCACAGGATGGCAATCGGGTTCCCTCAAATATATTACAAGAAAGACTAGAACAGAGAAAGGGGGAACATCTCAATAGTTTTCAGAAATATACAAATTCAAAAAAAATGCCAATCTCCAGGGGCAGCGCCTGTGGCTCAAAGGAGTAGGGAGCTGGCCACATATGCCGGAGGTGGTGGGTTAAAAAAAAAAAAAAAAGCCAGTCTACTGACGGGCAGAGGCAAATCTTTTGCCTAGAAATAGAATCCTACAGCCTGAAGTAGAGAATCTGTACGAGTGAAGGTAGAGATGTCTCCAAATAAAAGAAGATCTAAAACAAATAAAGCAAGGAAGGGGTTCATATACCTGGACTTCATTCCAATGTGAAACGTACTTTACTATCAAATGTACTCAAAACTCAAGTTAATAGATGGTTTACACACTTTTAGTCCTCCCTACCAGTCTTTCTCTGCTCCCAAAGAGAAATTCTCGTACACTTTAGATAATCAAAAAGCATCAAGAAAGTATACCTAAAAGTAAGTTAATCTGCAGATTAACAGGATCTGAAAAATGATAAAGCTTACCTCATTCTCTAGGTCTTCTCAATAGACTCAATCCTACTGTGCACCAAAATCAGGTATTAAGAGTTTTTTTTTTTTTGTAGAAAAGGCAATGCTTTATCTTAGATATGCTAAATAAAAGGATTTCCAAGAAGGAAGCCTGGAAACTGTTGTTACTATCTTATTTTCCTTGTTTGTGTTTTATTTTGAATGTAACACGTATTATTCTTTTGCACAGTCATGGTTGAATACCACTGTCCTAAACTAGATAGTGGTACTCAACAGGCAAAAGATGTGCAAGAGCAACCTCACACTGCTGATGGTGATGATGATGACAATGATATGGTTAACACGAATCCTTTCACATTCACTCAGTCAAAGCTCTACAATCAGATGACTATGTTTACTCAAATAGGCAAGAATTAGGTGTAACTCCTCCTGTAGCTCTGTTAAGGACATGCAGAAGGGAAAATGGATTTTCCTTTCTCTTACCTATGACACCAAAGGGTTTCATGTCCTGGGTAGGAATCGATAAGATCAGTGCTGAATTCAACTTCTTCTTCTAGAAGATGAGGAAGATTTATCCTTGGTTCCTCTGTTGAAACTGCCGCTTCTTCATCTTTTGGAAGAACTAGGGCTGGTTCACTTCTCAAAGGGTTTTGCTCCAATACCGAATTGTCTATCACAGTTTGGCTAATCAAAGATTTTAACAAAAACTGGCGGTAGTGAAATCCACTGTGGTCTGAAACGTGCATGGATGCCCAATGTTTAGTAGAAGACAGTTCATCAAGAAGAATCTTGTAGGAAGAAAAAAGGGTAGTGAGAAGGGAATAACCAATTTTTCTTTTTCCACTAATCCCTGCGATTTCTCTTTGGTTTGTTCCTTGTTTCGTTGACAATAACATCCTTACCATTATTTTGTGTATAATGTGTTTTCACTCAGTAGATGCTTAACACATGCTACTTTACCCTTTCCCTCATAAAATGATAGTTAAAAAAAAAAAAAAAACACCAGAATTGAGGACTTGTCATTTTTTCTCTGGTATAGGCGTAGAAAATTAAAATTCTAAAATAATGATGAACATTAGGGTGTTCATTTACAAGTAATTCTTTTGTAAAAGGAAAACTATAAATTCAGATGTTACTTTGATACACCTTTTTTTACATTTAACAAATATGTATAACATCTAACTTATTACCCAGTCAACAACAGACTCAGTGTAATTATTTGTTTGTCATTGTTAAGTTTCACAAGGGCAGAGACCACATCTGTCTTTTTTTATTTTTCTTTTTTTCAATGGTCCTGCTTATACAAGTAACCATGTCTGTCTTTTTAACTACTTAATTCTAAGGAGCTAGCACAAAAACATGATGTGTGAACAACAGGATTTTTCAAGAGCTCATGACTTTCACCATTCATCTCAAACTCACTTACCACCAATAATAAATAGGTTTTTTAACAGAAGAAGTTCGGCAATAAATTGTTTAAATCTTTGTACTAACAATCCTATAAACAAAAAAAATTCAAATGAAATTATTTTTAAAAGCAGCATTTACGAAAAAAAGTATCTGGCAGTGTCTTGGACGGGTAGCAAATGTTAATCAGTTTTGATCGGTAGAAGGTATATTGAGGGCCTACCACATTCCACCAGAAGATTTTCTGACCAGCTAAGGAAAAAAAGACACATTTGTAAACAGTGAACAATATAGGCAGTATAATGTCAAATGACACTCTTATAGGCTTGTCAAGGGTCCCAAGCAAATGCCACTTCTTACATCTCTTTACTTCTATAGAAAAATCTTTCCCTATTCTGAACCTCCAACATACTTGACATACTTGTGTATTCCACCATATATATTAAACAATTTTCTGTGCATCTGTTCATTCTCATTAAACTCTGCAAGTACTTAAGATATTTATTTATTCCTAATTGATGTTTCAATACCCTATACCCACTGGCATCAGAGTAGATACAGATCTTAACATTATTATATCTTTGAAGAATTTACTTGCAGGACATTTAGGCTATAATATAGCAGCCTTTTACCTGTAGTATGGCTTCTTAATGTGGACTGAAAAAGGGCTCCACTTGATAAAAATGAACTTACATAATATGAAAAACCTTTAGATTATTTCTTATGAGATATTTTTATATACGAAACCTGTGATTTATTGTTAATTTTACATATATTAAAAGTATTCAACAAAATCAATTTGATGCCTTAAAAAAATTCCTAGACATTTCTAGAGAAAAATCCACTACATTCTTCTCCTTAAACATGCATATTAAACCAAAGAAGAAACTTTTAACAGGAATCTAGGACATTTTCTTATTAAAATAAAAAGGTATATGAATAAAGCCAATGATTTAAATGAAGACAGCAATTATTTTATGTAATCAGCTTAGGCTGAGCATGGTGGCTCATGCCTGCAATTTCAGCACTTTAGGAGGCCAAGGAATGAAGATTGCTTGAGCCTAGGAAGTGGAGGTTACAGTGAGCTACCCTCAGGCCACTGTACTCCAATGGGTTACAGAGTGAGACCTTGTCTCTGATGATGATGATGATAGATAGAAAATTAAAGATATATAGCTTAAATTAAGGTACTGACTGAATGACCTTTATATGATATTCCTTAAATTTCCTTATTCTTTTCCAACTTCCATATAAAAATGGACAAGTGAATAAATAAAATACAAGAGAGAAAACTAAACAAGCAGGGCTATAAAATAGAGGAATAACAGGTTGAAAATAAAAAACTACTAAAAATGTACATGGCACAAGTCTTACAAATTTGATTTTTCTTCTCATTTTGTTAAAGTGATAACAAAATGAATGATAAGAAAATGATCATTATAGAAGACTCTAATAATATAGAACAATGTAAAAAAAACAAATTAAAATCACCCATGATCCTATTGGCCAGAGATCATTACTCTTAACATTCTGGTATAAAGTCACTCTTCAGATTTTTTTCTGTGCATGCATATGAGCAGAGTTTATTTTTAACACAAATTTGGGATACTCTTTTGTACTGATTTTATTCTACTTAAATTATAAACATATTCTTATGGCATTAAATATTATAACAGAGTATTTCATCGTCAGGTTTATAAGTTAACCATTCCCCCTATTTATTTCTACTCTTGTATACCAAACACTTGTATATATATATATAAACCTATGTGCTATCTAATTATTTATTTAGGAGAAATTTCTAGAAAGATACTTGCTGAAATAGAAAAAACATATGAGGTTCTTGATGTATACGGCCAAAGAGCCCTCCACAAAGGCTGCATTATTTATATTCCTGTTGGAAGTAAATATTAATGCCTATTTCCTAAATTCCTAATAAATACTTTAATCTTCACTAATGTATTAAGTAGAAAATCACATTTTATCTTTTTTATTTTTTGTAGAGACAGAGTCTCACTTTATTGCCCTCGGTAGAGTGCTGTGGCGTCACACAGCTCACAGCAACCTCCAACTCCTGGGCTTAGGTGATTCTCTTGCCTCAGCCTCCCGAATAGCTGGGACTACAGGCGCCCACCACAACGCCGGGCTGTTTTTCTGTTTTGCAGTTCGGCCGAGGCCAGGTTTGAACCCGCCACCTTCAGTATATGGGGCCAGCGCCCTACTCGATGAGCCACAGGCACCGCCCCCACATTTTATCTTAATTTACACTTTGTTAATCATCATCAAGGCTAAATATTATTTATGATTGTTTCCCCTTTGTTTTTTCATTTATGAATTGCCTATTTTTGCCTAATAACCTACTATAAAATGAACTGCCTAATTTACTATTTGTGATAGTCTTTCTCCTTCTCATGGGTTTATAAAGAGTTCTTATTAAAAGGTCCTGTAATCCTAGTGCTCTGGGAGGCTGAGGTGGGTAGATCGCCTGAGCTCACGAGTTTGAGGCCAGCCTGAGCCAGAGCAAGACCTCGTCTCTAAAAAATACCCTGGCATTGTGGTAGGTGCTTATAGTCCCAGCTACTTCAGAGGCTGAGGCAAGAGAATCACTTGAACCCAAGAGTTTGAAGTTGCTGTGAACTGTCACGCCATGGTACTCTACCAAGAGTGACAAAGTGAAATGCCATATTCATCATTCATGAAATCTGTACATATTATTTATGTACTGGGATTTGTTATTGAGCTTTATATTCTCTTCCATTACTGAGACTATTTTCATTACTCTTAATAGACATTTAAATATCTAACCGTATATGTAATGTTCCCTGTTTTTCCTTTTTCCCAACAATTTCTTAAAGTTTTATTCTTTCTAATGAATTTTAAAAGAAATTTTTAAAGTTGAAAAATAAATCAGTAGTTTTTAGTGTATTTATAGAGCTGTTCAGCCATCACCATTATCTCATTTTAAGCACTCATATTCCCCCTCAAAAAGTCCCATTCTTATTTATAAGTCAATCTTCATCCCCTTCTCCTCAGCTTCTGGTATCCGCTAATCTGCTACGTCTATTCTGAACATGTTATATAAATGGAATCATATAACATGTAGCCTTCTGAATCTGGCTGCTTTCAATCAGTGCAATATTTTCAAGGTTCATGCACATTACAGCATGTGTCAGTTCTTCATTTGCTTTCTATGGCCAATCTTCCAGTTTATGGATATGTCACATTTTGTTTTCTATTCCTCAGATGGTAAACATTTGGGATGTTACCCTTTTTGTTGGCTGTAATGAATAATTTGGCCATAAAGGTCTTTTATAAAGCTTTGGTACGAAATGTCATATATAGCAATTCTTTTAAGAATACAATATATTATTAACTATAATTTTTTCCCATATATGGAAATCTTATGTTTAATTTTTTTGAGGAAATGCCCAACTATTTTTCACAGTAGCTGTACCATTTTATATTCCTACCAGACATATATAAGGGTTCCAATTTCTCTACATCCTCCCTTACAAGGATCCTCAAATGTAAGACTTGTATTCCCTGTGTTTATTTTAGCCATACTTATCGGTGTGAAGTAGTATCTTACTCACTGTGGTCTTAATTTACATTTCCCTAATGGTAATTATACTGAATATTTCTTCACATCCTTACTGGCCATTTGCATATCCTTTTTGAATAAATAGCTCTACGTGCCTTTTCAGGTGACATACCACATCAACTTATTAATTTTTTTTTTTTTTTAGAAATAAGGTCTCATTCTGTCACCTAGTCTAGAGTGCAGTGGCTCCATCACAGTTCACTGTAACCTCAAAATCCTGAGCTCAAGTAATCCTACCTCAGCCTCCTGAATAAGTGGGACTATAGGCATGTGCCACCGTGCCCGGTTGATTATTTCATGTTTTGTAGAGGTAGGGTCTCACTATGTTGCCCAAGCTAGACTCCAACTCTTACCCTCAAGCAATCTTCCTGCCTTGGCCTCCTAAAGTGCTGGGATTATAGGCATGAGCCCCTACACGTGGCCACAATGTCAGCTTTTAACTTGCTAGTAGTAATAAATTCTACATAACTGTGAGTCTTTCCTCCCACCCTACTCTCAAAAATAAGAGTATTTTAAAATGTACTTAAATATATGTTCATTTAAACATGCAAACATCATAAGGAACATAAAATTGAAAACTAAAGTCTTACAACTCTACCCCAACAGCATACTAACCATTCTTTATTCTCTAACTCTTTTTTCCTGACTAGAAAACTAATATATACTCCTTATGAAAAAAAAAATACCTCTAATACTGTGTTAAATATGTGCTGAGCACTTAACTGTGTGATAAGCACTGTTTCAAATACTTTAAAGTGTTTGCTATCTCATTCAATGCTAATAAATATTAAAAATTATATGAGATCTACTCCATATTTAGTTTTATATCCTTAACCTATTGCGAACACTTTTCTTTAATCTTCTAAAATATAATTTTCAGTTGCTAACAAAATATTCCCAACAAAATGGACTGTAGAGTAACTAATCCTCTCACTCTTAGAGGATTATAGTCATTCTTCTTTTCCACTATTATAAACTCTATGTATCAAACTTTCATATTTAATATAATAGGTAGCATTTATTAAGCACTTAGTAAGTGCACTGTAATAACCACTTTCTGTGGATCATCTTGTTCAATTTGCATCATTAAATGAGATAGGAATTGTCATCATCCCCATTTTATGGGTGAGGAAACTGAAGTTTGGGAGAGACTAAGTAACTTCTTCAAGGCTATAAACCAGATTAGGTTATAAAACAATTATTAGGTCTTTTTCACTACTGAGTGGAGGCTTTAATCACTACCCCTTACTTCATCTCCCATTATTTCTTTAGGATGAATTCCTGGAAGCAGACTCTTAAAGTTGAACACTTTTTAAAAAAAAGTGTGATAAATGCCACGTTACACTTATAATCAGTAAGATTATAATAATTTTTACAATGCTCATTTTCATACCCTTACCAATACTGGATACTAGCACTTTAAAAAATCATTTTCAGTTTTCTAATTTTCTGAATAACATGAGCTAGCATTATATTGTGATTACCTTCTCTAATAGACAAAGCATAGTAGAACATGTTTTCTTAGCTGGGCCCAATGACTTACAACAAGAGAAAGGAGATTTTGCAAATTTGGCACTCTTCACTGAAAACAAGAGAGTGAAATATGCTGCAATTTAGTGGGGACAGGAAGAGCTGCCCCACAAGGGCAGGTCAAGGGAGGCTGATAATGCACGAGCCCAGGAGAGGACCCAGGCAGTTGAGCCAACATGCTTTCAATGAGCTGTCATCTTTAACATCATCAGATGGTCTCAAGTAACCAAGAATTTCACCTGGATCTTTCATGCCTGATTTTATGAGAATGCCACTTGAAAAGGTCCCTATCATGGAAGGAAAATTTCTAGAGACCTCCCAGTTTACCTGAACTCTGCCCTCCTTTTTTTTTTTAAAAGAAAAAACAAACTTGTATTTTACTGCCTTCCTTTCTTTACGCCCAACCATTCTCATGCCCCTTCCCAACCCCACACACTATCAAACTGTGGAGCTGAGGGGCTCTAAATCACTCAGTATTTCCTGACAACCCACCAGATAACTTGTACTTCTCCAGACTCAAGAGCTGGAGAGCTGTTTCCAAACAGCCCGCCTGGATGAGGAGCCATTTCTCTGCCTTCTCACTGTATTCAGAGCTTCCTCACTTCCTTCAAGTGTTACACAACTTTGTAATTGTTGATTTACTTCTTCAACTATTTTTTAAATTATGCTGTTTTGTAATTGTTGGTCCACTTCCTCAATTAGATTCTCAATTTGTTAAGTGTGAATACTCTGTCTTTACTGACACACCCGTACACAGGACAGTCGTTGGGAATGACAAGGTTTCAGTACTTTTTCATGAATAAATTACACTGAATTGGATCAAGCAAACTGGAAGCCAATTTCACCTAAACTTTCTATCTATGGGACAACAGAGAAAGAAACTAGAATAGAGTGAGCTGCTATTAGGTGCCTAGTACTTCACACGCATTAACTCAAGCAACTCTCATAATAATGCACTACAGCAGGCTATAGAGTCCTAAAGCCTTACTTTCCTCACATAGCTAGTAGGGCCAGAATCCGAACCCAGGTTGATGTGATTGTAACCCTCTCTACTCCATCAGGCAGCCACCCTCCTAAAGCTCACAGCTGTACAAACTGGAAGGGAGAGGCTGCGAAGTGAAAACTCTGTTTGTCCTGGGGGAATTGCTGGCTAAAAAACAAAGAAGGGAGAGAGAACCTGGGAAGGAACATGTCAGAAGTATGGTATGAACAAGTAAAATTACAGAATGCTTCCCTGCTAATCTAAAAGCACTATGTAGGGTGCTACTTCAACTTTACCTCTTTTAACAGTCCTAAGCCTGAGAAACTTTTTGGATAAGTACCTTAGATTTTTATGGTACGAAGATATCATAAGAAAAAAAATTGAGGCACTTTAGTATATAAGAGGGAACACAGGGATACCAGGCTCTCAGTATGATAATAAGTGGTGCAAAGGTAGCTAAGTCTAAGCCATCGAAATTCTCTGCAAACTTCCATATCTTCATTTCTACACTGAAAGGAGTAGGCTGTGATTTCCAACCTGGATCTGCATCCAAATAATCCCCTGAGCCTGTGGAACTTACTGATCTCTACATCCCATCCTCATTCTGATTTAGTAGGCCTGGAGTGGAACTTAGGAATCTCCAAGTAAATTATAGCTCACCCAAGTTTGAAAACACCTGGGTGAGATGGTCTGCCTCTGGTCCTCCTTGCCACTTCCAGGACAGAAAAGTGCGAAAAGACCACCAAGTGACTCTGCATATTAAGTCACATGATCAAAGGCTACCAACCAAACAGCAAATCTAATTCTATCAGGCTCAATAATTCCTCCCATATGTTATGCTCAGTCTTCCTTGATTGGTTAAATTTGCCTTTGTTCTACCAATGCACTAGCTTTAAGTATGCCAAAAACTGTATTGGTGGGAAAGGTAAACAATTTTTTTTAGTTGCTAGGGTTTCTCTGAGGGTAGCAGCTATCATGATCTTCTTGGGCTATTAGATCATTAGTTTCCTCAACTCCTTTAAAGCTCTCCTGAGGATGAACTGCAACCAGAAAAATTTAACTGCAGATGGGCAGTCTACCCAAGAGATCGAACAATGTCCTACCTTGACATCTAGCTTAGCCAAGTGTTGTAAAACCCATATGCGATGGGACCAGGCATTATAGTTGCTTGGGTATCTCCCTGCTGCTTCACCACAGACCTCCATCTCTTCTTGTATTAGCCGCAGTGTCCTTTCCGCAGGAATTGTTCCCAGGTTTCCTTTGGTTACAAAGGAAGGCAAGGAGGTTTCCTGAATTAGCTGTTGTAGCACCCATCGCCTGTTAAGGTAGCATGTAGGAAAAGGAATGAGGAAAGAACATAAACCAGAAAGGAAAACTAGTTTATGTTGTTTTTAATTTAATTTCCATTCAAAGATAATGCAAAATAACATAAGCTTAGGAGTTTTGGGAAGATAGGTAGGGGATGTTGTTTTGCGTTTTTTAAAGATACACTTAGCAGTATAGATGAAGCAAAGGGTCGGGGAACAGAAACAGGAAAAAGTTCTTCATAAAATTTTAAAATCTGTCAAAAAGAAATGTCATTAGTTCTAAAATGATAACTGCACAACTTCATCTAGCCAGGAAATATAAAGGCAACTAGTCTGTATGTCTGTGTGTGTGGTAGTGATGGTAGCGGTGAAGGGGCATAGACTAATGGATGGTAAATACAGAGTGTCAAAAAAAAAAAAGTATGTATATTTTAAGAAAGGAAAAAACTGTATTATAATTTTAATACTCAATATGTACTGGTTACAAAAGATGAATACAAGTCACATCAAGCACCTCTTATAATTGCACAAGTCAAATGTGACTTGAGTATTATATATTTTTTTTTTTTTTGAGACAGAGTATTCCCATGTGGCCCTTGGTAGACTACCGTGGCATCACAGTTCACAGCAACCTCAAACTCTTGGGCTTAAGCAAATTCTCTTGCCTCAGTCTCCCCAGTAGCTGGGACTACAGGTGCCCACCACAATGCCCGGCTATATTTTTGTTGTTGTTGTCACTGTTGTTTAGCAGGGCCCAGATCGGGTTCGAACCCACCAGCCCTGGTGCATGTGGCTGATGCCCTAACCACTAGGATATGGGCACCGAGCAGAGTATTCCAATTTTAATATAGGTTTTTCCTTTCTTAAAATATACACAAATTTTTTGGCACTCTTTGTATCAGGAGTCAAAGTTCACACCTTTAACTATATGTGCATGCCTTACTCTATATACATGTTTGCAACAAGAAGATGCATTTTAACAGCTTTTTAAGTAAATTTCTCTATTATAGCATAAAATCTGTAAAAAAAGAAAGAAAATACAATTAGCTAAATCATTAAAGAGTTTCAAAATGCTCTTATCAACAGATTTTCCTTTGGTCTATTTAAGATTTGCATTAGCATACATTTAAATAAAAAGCACTAAGAAAGTATTTCTAACTTTAATGTCTTTAATTTATACAAATATTTTCCTTATGTAAAAGCACTCTTTCAGACTAAAAATTTCTAATCAAAAGTTCTAAGTTGAAAAAGAAAACTAACTTTATTATTTTTATGTTAATAATTAAATTTTTTATTTAATAAAATATCAGTTTATAAAACAGATAAGCCAATAAATTGATGGATGCATATTTAATAATTCTTTCCCCTGACATCACCTCTTTCTAAAGCCCTATTCATAAAACCTTCTTTGACGTCTACTAGCACAATTTATAATTTGGAAGAAAATATAAGTGACTACGTGGTTTGTTAGGCGGTGAAGACCTGAAATGTCAGCCCAAGGGAAGATTATAGCTGAGACTCCTGAATGACTGTAAGATCCTAAAAATGCCCAGGATTTAAGAAAAGTTAAAAATGACTTAATAAACTGAGAACAGACTTCTTCAGAGTAACTTCTCAACTGATGCCAACCAATAACCCCACACCACCTCATTTTAGTCAAATAAGAATAGTTACATGGGGTCTAAGAGGAATATGATTCCAGATATCCAGGGTTTTGAGATCCTAATGTGCATTCTGGCTATCTGTCATAAGCATTAAATCTTAAAATGTTCTTTGCATTTATGGTTTTAGCAACCTCAGCTCAGCCAACATATTGCTCATCTCAGCTGCCCTTAGCTTCCTCTGCAAGTTAATTTTAATAACCACAACTACCATCACCACCATGTTCACCAGGAACACAACAAAGTGCATTTAAAAATCCAAGTTGCTGGGGAGGAGCCAAGATGGCAGTCTGTAGCCAGCTTTCCGCAGAGGCTCCCGTCCAGAAGGAGTGTTGAAGGACAGAAATTTAGCAAGAAAGCCGATGGTTTGGATCTGAGCCAAAAGAGAAGGTCAAGAATGCACATTAACCCTGCTGAGGTGACCTATGACCCCAAGGACACAAATAAAAGGTACAGAACACATCGCCAAGCGGATGGGAGTCCCCTCCCCCCATGAGATCGGCTCGTAGCATACTCCATACCTCCATACAAACAAGCGAGCAGAGTTCAGATGTCCTCCCACTCTACCCTACGGGGCAGACCCTCTAAAAACCAGACCTCCTTCCCCTACTAGGGTGCCATGGCACTCTCTTGCCAGGAATAAAACTGTATAAAACTGTATATATTCTTTACCTGCAAGTTTAAACTCCTGGCACTCCCCTCCACTCTCACCCCGAGGTCTGGAGGCCTGTCCCCCACGGAGTCCAGATTCTTGGACATTTTCTCGAGGGTTGTGGATGGGGCACGGACTGTTGCTGATCTGTGCTAATTTTCCAGCTCGGGAGTGGTGAGAGGAAAGTGAGTTGAGAGGACGCCGAGCTGGAGAGGGGTCCCCTAAGGCATGGAGCGGGAGCGGCAGCTGCAGCTGCGGGAATAATGGCAGTGGGGGGCTTGCACCCCTGGGGATGTTTTGAGGAGACACTCCCAGTCTCTCTGGGCAGCGAGGGGAAGCCGGTTGACTTCTCTTGTGCCAGCCACCGGCAAAGCAGACCAGCACAGGCCCCGGGAGTATGCCTGAGGCAGTACCGGCTGCACGGATTAGAATATGCATAGAGACAGCCGATTGCCAGGGCGGAGACTGCTTTACTCAGCTTCAGACACACCTGCCCCTCAGGGGATGAAAGCTGAGACAAAGGCTGGAACTCACAGACTTAGTCAGACACATTTGCAGCCCAACGTCTGATCCACAGGGGAAAGAAACAAATTCTGCGAACTTGTTCTGTTCTATCAGCAACATTAGTCAGGGACAGGGCTGGAACTGAGTGAATCGCCCCAGCCCTTTTCAAGTACCCAGGTTGTCAGGCCTCACCTCCCCCTGCCAAACAGTGACAGAGAGTGGCGGCCTGGCTGAGGAGTCACAGACCTCCTTGTGACCCAGGCAGGCACAAACCTCTGGAGCATCTGCTCATTGGAGGAAACTGGATCAGAGCCCTGCGGGGTTACCAGTGACTGGGTGGGGCTAGGTGGGGAAGGAGGCATCAACCTTCCCAGACTAATTTACTTGCTGGGGGGGCCCTCCTGAGCTCACAGAGCACCACAGCAAGTTATACTAGACCTTCCAGCAGAGCCCTGCTATCTAGTTGCCAGAGACTTTTCAATTCTTCCATTTGAGGTTGGTGCTGGGTGGGATAATTGATTGGGACCTCTTCAACTGGGCCAATCACCTGAGGACTTTCCCAAGTGTTACCCTGGGTGTGTGGTAGTGGAAAAGTTTGATTTTCCTTTTCCAATTGTTGCCTGTGGGGGGGCGTGGTGACTTAACGGCTGGTATTACTCCACAGCTCAGACTTCAATCCAGAGTAACTGATTCTCTAGGGTAAGATAGAGACCAGCATAAAATAAGACAGAGCCACTTAACCCCACCACACCAAGAAGGTCCCCAGTTTCGCAGTACGGGTCCTTGGCAAAACTCTAGGGGAAAAGGTACAGACACCAGTCCCAGCTTTCAGGCAAAGCACTGGTCAATCACTACTCCTAGAACTCCCAACCCAACCTGTCCTTATCTAATCATCCAGCCAAACAGTGTAAAATATCATGCGGCAGAATCAGCGGAAAAGCTCTGGAAACATGAACAACCAGAGTAGGTTAACCCCCGCAAGGAACAATTTGGTGGACGCAAATGACAATCCTACGCATAAACAGATGGCTGAGATGTCAGAAATCGAATTCAGAATTTGGCTTGCACACAAGATTAATAAAATGGAGGAAAAGTTGGATTTAGAAATTCAGAATGCATTTCAAAAATTGTCTCAAGAAGTCAAGGAATTCAAAAACCAAATGACCAAAGATTCTGACACATTGAGACAAGAAGCTGCAGCCCTCAAAGATCTGAAAAACACAGTAGAATCCCTCCGCAACAGAATAGAGCAAGCAGAAGAAAGGATTTCTGACATGGAAGACAAAGCTTTCGAACGCTCCCAAACCTACAAAGAGGAAGAGAAATGGAAGGCAAAAATGGATCATTCTCTCAGACAGCTCTGGGATAACTTGAAGAAAACCAATATTCGCCTTATAGGGATACCTGAAAATGATGAAGTGGCGTCAGAAGGCACAG
>CAUYRH010098384.1:0-10153 GCA_963574655.1 Perodicticus potto
GTGCATGGCCTATAGACACATGAAAAAATGCTCACCATCCTTAATCATCAGAGAAATGCAAATCAAAACTACTCTGAGATATCACCTAACTTCAGTAAGATTAGCCCACATGACAAAATCCCAAAACCAGAGATGTTGGCCTGGATGTGGAGAAAAGGGAACACTTCTACACTGCTGATGGGAATGCACACTACTACGTTCCTTTTGGAAGGATGTTTGGAGTGTACTTAGAGATCTAAAAATAGACCTTCCATTTGACCCTGTAATTCCTTTACTAGGTATATACCCAGAAGATCAAAAATCACATTATAACAAAGACATCTGTACCAGAATCTTTATTGCAGCCCAATTCATAATTGCTAAGTCATGGAAGAAGCCCAAGTGCCCATCAACCCACGAATGGATTAATAAATTGTGGTACATGTATACCATGGAATACTATGTGGCCTTAAACAAAGATGGAGACTTTACCTCTTTCTTGTTTACATGGATGGAGCTGGAACATATTCTTCTTAGCAAAGTATCTCAAGAATGGAAGAAAAAGTATCCAATGTACTCAGCCCTACTATGAAGCTACTTTAAAGGTTTCATATGAAGGCTATAACCCAACTATAGCACAAGAATATGGGAAGGGAGGGGAGGGGGGTGTTTTGGGTGGAGGGAGGGTAATTGGTGGGGCCACACCTATGGTGCCTCTTAGAAGGGTACAGACAAAACTTACTAAATGCAGAATACAAATGTCTTCATACAATAACTAAGAAAATGCCATGAAGAATATGTTAAATAATTTTTTGAAAACATTTCAGATTGTATATGAAACCAGCACATTGTACCCCTTGATTGCACTAATGTATGCAGCTATGATTTAACTAAAAAAAAAAAAAATCAAGTACTATTATAAATTGAAAAAAAAAAAAAAAAGAAAGAAAAGCATTACAATAGGCAATGCTGGGCCAGGGAAGGTTTTTGAACTGGGAGTGTTGTTTAGAGAGATTAACGTTTAAACTCTGGCATGTAAGGCTGCCACACCCTGGCCAATACTTTTCAACTTCATCTTCTTCAACTCTCCTTAATTTCCCTTAAAATTTCCCTACTCATTTCAATCTTTACAGCCGTATATTTAACATAAAGGCTGAAAGGCTTAACATTGTTCCTAATATTGAACTTGCATTTATTCATTCAACTTTGAGCACTGGGCATTAGGAACACTATAATTGAGACTCTAACCTCAAAGCAAAGAATTCTCATAACATCAAATTAAATTTTAAAATTTAAATACAAAGTCTAGTGTACAATGTGATATTAATAATGTAGAAAGAACCACTTTCTCTATTTCTAAAAATATGTTTTGAGTCTCTTATTTATTTATCTTCCTAAACCCTTAGGTGGGATCAAGTTCCACCAAAAGCAATCAAAGCAAAATTCTGCCTTAATTGCTAGCAACCCAAACCAATCTTCAAAACTCACCATACTTGGGGAGGGAGCTTTCTTATCAGTCTTGAGATTTCCTTCCATGCAAGAAAGGCCACTGGGAATAGCAGACATGACAACGTGGGCATTGGCATGTTTAGTTTATTTGTGTTGACGGACCAACCCAGCCTGTATGCTGAGCATGAAGCCTGGAAGTCTGTCTTACTCATAACCCCCAAGCCCTGTGAGCTTACATTTGAGTCTCCTGTTACCTCCCTCAATCCTCTAACTAGGCAGAAATAGCTAAAGCACAGTTTGTTCCACCCAATGTACAATTCACTTTACTTGCATGGGGCTTTTTTCTTTATAATGTTATTGACATGAGTCAGAGGTTAATCACCATGATGTTAATTTTCAGAATATAATATGTTATTATCTTTTTAGAGAATTTCACCCCATTTTGCTTGGACAAAACCATTCTTGTTTTAATACATTTTTGTGATTCCAAAAATATAAACACGGTTCTCCAAAGGATTTAGACACAGCACAGTGAAACTATTTCCACAGTTTTTATTTACTTGACGTTATTTCCTCCTGGAATGAGTTTAAAATTGGAAATTCAAATATTACATATGCTTCTGATCACTTAACACACACTGTTGTCAGAACAAAGTATGGGCAAGACACCCATAGATGAAATGAATTTTATCACATACTTTTTTCTATGTCTAATAAGGCCATAGAACATTTTCCTTTGTTTTGTTAATGTGGTGAATAACATGGACTGATTTCAAAATGTTCGACTAACCTTTCATTTCTAGAATAAACCTAATATTACTGTGTTGTTTAATCTTTATGGATCATATATCTTTTGTACTACTTTAATAAGTGAAACTGAGCAGATTTCTTTTTCTTGTAATGTTCCGTCTGGCTTGTTATCAAGTTTATGCTTGCAGCATAAAATGAATTCGGAAGCATTTGCTTATTCTCCTGTTCTCTGAAATGTTTTAATGTAATATTGGCATAGCTTATTTCTTAAATGTTGGATATAATTCTCAACGAGTCCATATAGACCTGGAGTATTTTTAGTTTGGTATGGGATGGTTTTTAATTATGGTTTTAATTTCTTTAAAATTTTTAAATTGCTCTGATCTGTATCAGATAAATAATGTTTGGGGAAAACATACTTATACTAAAGATATTTGTTGTTTATCTGAAATTTAAACTTAACTACACATTGTGCCTTTTATTTGGCATCTATATAATGTCCTTATTACATTTTAAATGTCTGAAGGGGTAATGATTGTTCCCTTTCCTCCCTATTGTGGGTTTTTGTGACTTTTCTCTCCTTTTTCTCAATTGGCCTCACTAAAGGCTTATGAATTCAATCAGTCTTTCCAAAGAACTAGCTTTTGGGTTCCTAATAGTCCTTTACTGTATGCTTTCTTCCCCATTAATTTTCATCTCATTATTTTTTCTTTATTGTATGTTTGACATTTAGTCTATACTTGTAACTTCTTCAAATGGATCTTGGATTTTTAGTTTTTCTTGTTTTTTAAATAAATGAATATAAATTTCCTGCTAAGCATGGTTTTAACCAGGTTATAGAGACTGGACCTGGACTCTATCTAGCAACTTGGATTTTGTTTGGTAGGTGATAAGAAACCATTGATTTTATGCTGAGGGATGATACATTTACATAAGTATATTTTGATGCATGTTATTTGCTATATTATGAAAAATTTAATTCAGGGAGTCTTGAATGTTCATGTCCTTCCAAAATTCATATATTGAAATCCTAAACCCAAAGTAATGATGGCAGGACCTGGGCTTTTGGGAAGTAATCAGGTCTTATGAGTGGGATTAGTGCCTTTGTAAAAGAGGCCCCAGTGAGCTGCCTAGCCCCATCTGCCATGTGAGGACACAATGAGAAGTCACCAGGTTTGAGGAATAGGTCCTTCCATGACATTCAATCTGCCAGTGCCTTGAACTTAGACTTCCCATCCTCCAGAACTGTGAAAAGTAACATTTGGCTGCTTGTAAGTCACCCAGTTTGATATTTTGTTATAATAGCCTGAATAAACTGAAGCAGGGATGCCAGGAAGACTAGAAGAAGAAAAACACTTGGCTGATGAGAGAATTTTGAGAGGCAGCTGTCAGGAAATGGGCAGTAAAAAGAAATGGTTGTCATTATCGCAGAGAAGGGATAGTCAGAGAACAAATATCTGGTTCATACTGACAGAGTCAAGGCCTCAAGGGTTAGTTACAAAAGTTTCTTCAGGTTTCACATTTTACAGTTGTGTTTCTGTTTAGGATATTTCATTGTGTTTTGCATATTATAATACATAAAAAATTACACACACACATAGCATATTAGAATAGATGGCAAGCCTCTAAAACAAAGAACATATTAAGAAATGTTTTTCTTCATGGCTATAATACTTTGGCTTCCCAGGCATAGCTAAGCTCCAGCAGTGACCTTCAGGCCAAAGATTTCATTGACCCAGAATCTCAAGGGTAAATCTCAGCCCCCAAGCATTGGTTGTCATAAGTCTTCCTAGATTAACATATCAGGGTAAGTCATATGTGAAACCACTTTACTCCCTGGCCAATCTCTTTGACTATTTTGTTTATCTGATTTGCTAAGGTAGATGCTGTCTAATTCTTGTTTTTAGCTTGGTGAAAGACAGCTTAAAAGTAAAAGTCAGTTTTGATTTCAGTAATAGATAATGGGAATATTTATTTATTTAGTTTCAGATTAACATTATTTTCATTTCTAGGGTAAAGTTCAAGTCGTAGTTGAGCCCTTCTCCCATGGGGTGCACTGAACACCCTAATTGTGCACATTAGGTGAGAAACCACCAATCACCCTGTCTGGTCCGCTTTCCCCTTTCCTACTTCTGCCTCTCCCTCTACTACCATATACTTGTCTTTTTCTTTTGTGTGGGCGAGTAGTTGTTTATATATTGGTTTCATATTAGTGTTGAGTACATTGGATAATTGTTTTTCCATTCTTATGATACTATACTAAGAAGAATATGTTTAAAAGATGGAGATAACGAAGGATAAATTATCTTATATATTTTAAGATAGAAAAATTGTATTTAACTCATAGCATGTCAGAATCTGTAATGCTTTCTTTTCATTGAAAGAGAAAAAGATTACTCAGGAAATAAAACTTTAGTGGTTTTTTTCATGGATGAGGCACTCCATCTTTATCTGAGTAGAGTAATTTTTTTTTTCATGCAAAGTAAATAAGACTGGATGTATTATTTTTTAATTGCCATCTTTATAAACCAGGAAAGTTTCAGATAGTAAGAGGAATAAAACCTAGCATTTTTTAAGGATAGGTTGAGATTTTAAATGGACCATTGTCCTGACAAATTCCAGTGTACTAAGTCTCACACTGTCTCTTTTCTGGCATGTTGGGTGGAAACACAGAGTTTGTTTCCTTCTTCTCATTGGTTTCCAGACTTACCATGTCCAGGGCAGCTCAGCTGCTGTCTATGGGAAGGAAACCATGTCTTCTGCTAAGGAATCAATTTTTGTGGCTACAAATTTGGGTGTTTGAGTAGATAATGGCCTACTCTTCTAAAAGTTAAAAACTTCTTTTAAGTTCCCACTGATTCATAGGAAGTTGACATCTTTGAAAACTGTGGTCAAACAAAAATCACTTTTAAAACCACATAACACCATACATAATATATCCACACCATATGATATGGCATGGTTTAAGTTTTAATGACAGGGGATAGCTTCGTTGTCGTTAATGCTAAGATGTGGGTTTAGGTGTGATTATAGGATACAGAAACATATTCTTTCCTTGTCTACACTCAGATGCAACTCCCTATGGTGTTTTAAATCAACAAAAACAAATAATAACCTTCTGTTCCATTTGACTACACCTTTGTTTTAATTGCAGAACATTTTGCCAATTACTTAGCAGAGAAAATCAAATAAGAAGCCTGTGGTGGTGTCAGTAAACTGATTTCATTTCCTGTTTTTTTTTTTTTTTTTTTTTTGTTGTTGTTGTTGTTGTTTTCCATTTGTCTCTTTATCCATGGGTGGCTGAGATGAAACTTACAGATTTGTTCATCAACAAGCCATCTTGATGACTGGGGGAGATATACAAGTGTTTATCCATTTATCTAGAATGTATTGATGTTCGATGGAAAAAGAGATGAATAAGATTAAATATCTGCTCTCATGATGCCCTTGACAAGTAAACAGCTAGGAAAAAATGTCTTATGTGCTAATAAAGGAGCCGTGTTTGGAGTGCAATTGGTTCAGTGGGAATAGAGTAGGAAGAGGCAAATAGCGCAGGGAGAAGTAATGAGGGTTTGGACCAAGCAGTGGAGTTTTGAGTGCTTTTAGGTGATGAAAATCATAGAAATTGAGAGTTTTTGAGTCTTACTGAAACCACTTTCTAGCTTCTCTGGTTGAGTCATTCATGGAAGGAAAGTTGTAAAATTCCCTGAGTTTTAGTTTCCTCATTTGTAAAATGAGATATGTGTGGTACTACCTAGTCATAGGGTTGTCATGTAGATTAACATGTAGGGTTGTCATGTACCTTTGTGAAAAGGTATGAGTATCTGATGGTTCAATACATGCTGTCCATTATAAATACTACCAGTACTGGCACTGGGTGAGAAGCTACAAAGTGTAGGTGAAAGTACATGGTTTTTTCAGTGAGATTGTCTTTCATTTAAATCCCATGATGTCTTTGCACTACCTGTATGACTGGGGAAGTTGCTTAATATCTCTTAGCCTCAGTTCTATCATCTGTGAAGTGGGGAATCATAGCTGCTATTTGCAAGACTCTTTTTAATGAAATGGATAAAAAATATGAAAATAATATGGCCCCACATCAAAATTCTATGAATGACTTCTACTTATAATGACTTGATGTAGCTAGAGAAGGAGGTATTTAGGATGATATTCTTGGATTTGTGATATGAGTGTCAGCAGGATAGTCACAATATGCAGAGAACGTGGGTGAAACATTGGCAGAAAAAATCAAATAAGAAGCCTGTGGTGGGGTCAGTGTTTCTTAAAGGGGGAAAATATTATGTTCTAATCATAGACAAATGTATATCTGGTGCCTCTGCTAGGTAGTTGAAAATAAAGATATGGTTGTCAGAAGTGATTCAGGCCTGGAATTTTAGTTTCATATATTGGAAGCCCATACATTGTAGTTGATTTCACGGATATGGGTTGGTTTTTCCCAACAGGGAAAAAATATTTAAATTTAAAATCTTTGTGGAACCAGGCTTTAAGGAGAATGATGGGGAAAAGGAAAGGAGGAATGGAGGAAAACCAGGCAAGAGGAAGGGTTAACATGCTTGCTAACAGAAGTGAAAGTTATCTATGATGTAAAAGGAGAGAAAACTGCAGACAGTGTTTATTGCTTTGGGCGGTGAATTTCTCTAGTGGTTTCTGTGGAACAATGTGAGTGAGAGGGAGACTCTGGGGCCAGCAAGGTGGAGATGTAGGCAGAATGGGCCAAACTCAAACATAATTCCCAACAGTCCGCACCATCAGTTCATTTATGTGGTTTAAACCAAGTGGACATCCTGAGAACACAAGCAGTTTGTGGATGTTAGTGATACAGTGGACAGTGGTATCAGGGAACTGACTTGGCACTTGGAAGAGCACCGGACTCATTGCAAGCACTCAGTCAGTGCTAGCGACTGCGACTGTGTCCATCATCGTTATTAACCACATACTCCATTGGCTCTAATGCTCACTCTGAGCTACTGCAGGGAACAAGTGACTGCACAGATTGACAGTAAAGGGAATAAACTGGTTAAATTATTTATCTACCTGTATCAAATCAGAGCAGTCTTCTTGAAATTTTCCTGGCAATAATACTATCCTCCCTCTTTCTACACCCTTCTTAAAACGTGCATTTATCTTTTCTAAAATGTCCCTACTCCACATTTACACTCCAAGAAGGATTGTAGAAACTATTGAAAATCATTTTTAACCTGTATAAAAATGCTAGGATATTGCTTCTCGGCCTTTTGGCTAAGATCAAGTGTAAAAATGTTAGGATGTACATCTTTAAAGATGGCCCTGAACCAACTATTCTCATGCTTTCCACCTTCATACCCTCATTTTACAGGTATAACTGTATTAGACACAAGCCCCTATACATAGATTGTATATCTGCATACACACACAAATAACATTTTATGAATTTTTAAAATCATATTGTAAGCTGGCTAGGTATATGGACAATCTCAGATATTGTTAATGACAGTGTAAATTGTTCTAAGCACCTCTTTTCAGGAAAATAATGTACATACTCTTTGGCATGTATAATTCCAATTTGAGAAATACATCTTACAGTATGAAAATCCACTAAAATGTAAAACTAGATTCAGTATTATTTATAGTGGCAATAAAACTGGAAACAGCCTGAACATCTTTTAATAGGAGGAAAGTTGACTAAATTATATTGCTCTATAACATAGAACATAATGATCAGACGATGTTCGTGATATGCTATTCAGAACAAAAGGAAGCAAAAGACCCATATGCATAAAATGATCCTATGTCTGGAGCACAGTAATATACTTTATTGATATGTGTGCATATGTGTTTATTTTCAATGTAACTTTTTGGATCATAGAGAATGGGGTGGAAGAATACATCCTAAACTGTTCACATTCATTATTCAGGGTTGGTGGGATAGACAAGGGATGGATTGAGATTGTTAATTTTTTCTTCAGTGTTCTTAGATTTGATTGGTAAAACTAGCTCATATCACTTTTTAAATTAAGAATAAATCCTATACATAAAGGAAAAATGAAGTATTCATACCATCTAATGAAATTGTAAACCATTTATTTAGAAACAAGTAATGAACACGATGAGGAACAAAGTGGTAATTAGCAAGACTTGGATGAATGAGTTTCACTTCAAAGATCAAGGATGTCAGCAGGATTAGTCTGCATTATGGAATTTGAAGAACCTATTTTGCTACCTGTCCTTAAAATATTCCTAGAGAGTGTCTTCTGTGCACATGTCCTTTTGAATTGGGCTGACACATTAGGAAGCTCATGCTGGGGCAGGGATAAGCTTATTAATTGTATTGCTCACTAACCACCTGACACAGCAAGACTTAAGGAGTGGTATTCAGATAGTTATGAGTTGGTTGATGTAGTCATGGAAAAGAGGTACTGTAAAGGTCCCCAAATTACAGCAATGCTCCATTCTGGTGGAATTCTTCTTCAGGGGACAGGTCAAGGAAGGTATTGAAAGATCATGGATGCTCTCAGAATATAGAAAGAGGTAGGGGAAGGAAAGGAAAGAAACAATAAAGTTCCCAAGACCTTGAGTGAGATTATCTATCTTAGAGAACAAGTATTCAGGGGAGGGAAGAAGAGAGTGGGCGATGGAGTTAGAAAAGAAAGAGATTGGTACAATTTGTGCTTGGGCAGCCAAATTGGTGAGAAACTATATAGACTATATAGAGGGTTGAAAAGCAGGGAAGAAGATGAATGGCAGGAGACAAGGGAAGGATAAAGGACTACGGGAGGTCATTTCAAAACAAATAGACCCAATATGAAGTTTGCCTAGCATGGCCTGGCTGGTATTAAGTCTCATCCACCAACAGAGTGAATTCCTATGGGTAACTGACAAAGTATGAAGGAACAGTCTGCAGTTACACAATCATCTTTCGTAACCAAGATGTCTTAAGCATCTGAAACATTAGTTTATCTGGTGTGTGCATACTAGTTTAAAATAATACACAGTATAGAATATATATAACATACAAACTATGTGTGAGTCAAATGTTTATATTATTGGTAATGCTATCAGTCAACAATAGCCTGTTAGTAAAGTTTTGGAGGAGTCCAAAGTTATACAAGGATTTTCAGCTCTGTTAGGGATTGGTGTCCTTAATCCCTGTGTGATTCCAGGATCAGCTGAATTTGGATCTCTTCTTCTGAGATGTTTCATCCTGCTTTGCAAAAATAGAGCTGCTTCTGTGAAGGAAAGAAATACTGCTCATCAAAAAATCACAATGAAAATATAAGGGGTATGGTGTTGTAACAAGAACAAAAGAACAACAGAAGGACAAGAAAAACCTAGTTTTGATTTGAGATGGCACACAGTAACTTTGACATCTTCTATGAGTCATTTAACTTCCTTCAGTTTTAGTTATATCATCTGTGAGACAAGAAACCCTGTGATTTCTGTGATCTTATGTGACACACAATTCTGTTAGACAAGGATTCTTTTGAAATTGATGAACATGGCTGGAATTGGAGAAAACAAAGCAAAATGAAGATACAGAACTCAAAGTCACTGAAGATTAGTAGCAGAGCTTGGAATCTCACTGACCTAAGTTCAGATTATGGCTTTATTATGTACTGGCAGATGACTTTGGGAAAGCTTCTCTTTGTTTATTTCCTGATAAATAAAACTGGAGATAATAACAGATACCTAAGCTTTCAATTTGGGGGGTATTAAATGCAACGACACGTGCTCAGTGCTTAATGATGCCTGGTAAGCTGGAAGGGCTCAAAATGTGGTAGAAAATAAAGTAGAATATGTCTGTTAATGTCTTTTCTTTTTACTTTTTTTTTTTTTCCAGAATTTTTCCTCATCCCAAGTGGGAACACCATACAACAAATTTATTTTTACAGTAACAAACTTGTTTTTCATGCAAAGATTTGTGAAAGGTGAATTATATAAGTCCTAACTAAAAGTGAGACAATTTTCCTAATTGTCA
>CAUYRH010098385.1:0-10108 GCA_963574655.1 Perodicticus potto
ATATAGGTGTATGGGTTCCTTGGCCAGGAAACGAATGAATACAGTCCCTTCTGCAGGAGGCAAGGTGAATGAGTGTATCAACGAATGGATACAGTCCATTCATGGAATTGAGGCCTAGGAAATTCACAAGAAATTGACCTAGGCATAGGAAATGGGGGTTCCAGATTTAGTCCTAAGTGTAAAGTGAAGGAGACACCAGGGCACAGGTGTCTCCTCAGCAGTTGTCCAGCCTTTTTGGCTATTGGAGCCTCTAGTGGGCGTTGGAGGTCCCCCTCCTTTCCTGTCATCCAGCCCACTGGCTCTTCATCTGGCTGCCGCAGCACCAACACCACCAAGGAGGAGGCGGCAGGTCCGCCGGTTCTGCTGAGCTGGCTAGGATGCCAGATGTCCTGCATCAATTCTCCCTCTCCGAGTAGAAACCCCAACTGCTGTTAGGGTATCCTTAATTTTCAAGCTATAGCTATAAGGGGAAAGTAGCCCTGATGCTGCCAGATCATTCTCCAAATGACTGGAGAGTCTTGAGTTTGTGGCAAAGATACTCAAGTCATTATTCCTTATTCATCTATGAAGTATCTGAAATCCCTAGCTTCACCACTCACTCTTGGTGATGGTTGGCCTTATCAGTCCATTATGAAGTCTAGAAAAGGCTTTTTGCATAGGTTAGGACTCAATGGCAGTACCTCCAGATCTTTGCTTTTCCACTGAATGTGATACTACCTAACGTGTAGGATCATGCAGAAAGAATCAAAGGTAGAGCAACTATCTTACCTTACTTAGACTGGCCCTGAAGGTAAAGAAAACACTCTTCTGTGAACTTAAACCAAGGATGGAAAACAGGCTTCCATGCAAGGGCCAAATCCACCCAACTGGTATTATTTAGAGGAGCCCTGTTTTGAGAAAGATTTGAACCCCAAGCTAAAGTAGAGCTGTGAATTACTGGCAATGTCTGGCACAGGTAGCTAGATTACATGTGGGAGCATATGTGTATTTGCCATCACTGGCTTAAACAGGACAGATTGGGGAGGTGAAGAATACTGGAGAGGATTGTTCTTTGCTGATTCTAATATGAATGCTGCTCACAACATACATACCTATCCTCAGCCTATGACTCTACTTGGGTATAATGTTTTGTCTATAATGAATTTCAAATCCTAGATTTTAGTTCAACATAGAGAATATCTGTTAATAATATAAATGATGCCATACGCTGCAGTTAACTGAATGGTTAATTCTGTCAGGTTCTGTGTTGAACACTTTACATGCTTTCTTTTCACAATAACCAAATACCTTTTCAAATATCTCGAGAAGGTACCCTCAAAAGCAAGGCAGTTAGGTTTAGCAGGGTTGCTGCGCTGCACAATACTAGTCCCTGAGATTGCCCTGGGTTTAGAAAGGGTGAGGATCGTGTCCTAAGGTCACACAGGAAATGCTGAAGCTGGAATGAGAATTCAGGTCTGACTTTTTATGTTACTAACAGAGTTTTTTAAAATAACCAAGAAGGAAAAGTTCCACTGCCCTTCCATGTCTTGATGAGGAATCTAAGAATGAGCTATTCCTTTCTGACTATGTGACACATGTTTGAGCAGGTTAGGATATCTTTGCTGTTAATTCTCAAGCTTCCTCATAATCTTATTTCATGCACCACAGAATTTCATAGCAGACCACTGGTCACTTTTATTTTCAAAATCCATTTAAGTTCAGCTGACCAGAAACTGTCACGGGTCGAGTAGCAAGTGGGAAGTTCATCAATAAAGCCAAGTATGGAACACAGGGGTTCTCTTCAAGTCCTTGGCAACAGATGCAGGGAGTAGGCATGCAAGAAGAGGGCAGGGTTAAGGCAACTCATCCACCAGAACAGTCACTCCTGTGTCCTTGGGAGAGTCACATGTAAACACATCAGAATGTTTGTATTACCCCGAGAACAAATGCAACTGTAATCTGCTTATGATTTGCTGGTGGCTCAGGTAGTCTTGCTATTGTATATTACGAGTTGTAGATACTGAGTTGAATTATATAACTCCAAGGAGGAAATTCAGACAGTGGGCATGGCTTACAATGCTTAGGACAAATACAGCAGGGAGGCAGGAGGCCTGAAGACACTCAAAACGTGAAAGCTCACAAGGCAGCATGGGGGTTAGCCAGTATGTTAGGTTCAGAATCTCCTCTGAAAACCGGTAGTAGGCAGGTCTGTTTGAGGTCATCTTTAGTTTGTAAAAGAAATACCTGCTTATCAGAAGATAATTCCAACTTAGGCTTTGAGAAGGAAGTGGACAGATTTCACAATAAGGCATTTCACCTGAAATACAAAAATTCTCAGCCTGGGCAACACAGTGAGACCCTGTCTTTATAAAAATAACAAGTAAAAAATCAGCTGTGTGTGGTGCACATGCCTATACTCCCAGTTACTCAGTTACTTGGCAGGAAGATCACTTGAGTTGGGTTGGGGAGTGTTGAGGTTTCAGTGAGCCACATTAGTGCCACTGCACTCCAGTCTGCATGACAGAGCAAGACCTTGTCACAAACAAACAAACAAAGAAAATGAGCTGGTTTTCCTCAGCCCTTTGTTATACATTAAGAATATTAGCTTGCATTTTTTTTTTTTTTTTTTTTTTAGAAAACCCTCACCAAAGCTCAAGAAACAGTGAATATTCAGGATGATTGAGGAGGTAAGAGAAAGCAGGAATTGTTACTAGGCGCATCTGATACTCCTGAATGAAACAAATGGCACCCAGCTCTCCTAGCACAAACCTTACCTTGGGGGACTCCTGCTGATAACATTTTCTTATTTGTGGTGGGTCATAGGCCCTACATGCACATAAGGAAGGCAGTTCAGGATTTGAATGTGCTTGGCAACGGCTGTCTTCCAGAGGGATGGTCCTAAAGAACCTTATTTAGTGTAAGATGGATGGACAGCAGCAAAGAGCACTGAGTAGCAAGGGTTCGTAAGGCTCTGTTTCAAGGATTCTCATGACGATGTATGAACCAGTAAATACAATGGCATTCACAGCTCACTATCCTCATGACCAGGCATCAATTTAGATGAGGTATAAAGTAAGTACTATGGACCTCTGTATTAAAAAATAGAAGAAATCATGTTAGAGCCTTTCTCGTCTTTACTCTAGGACTGAGCTGAGTCAGAACTAAAGATGGAGAGGAAAAGTAAGTGCCAGGATAGTCTTGGCACTGCCAAGGTTCTACTGCTTCTGCTTAGGGGAAGAAAGTGAAATTGTCAGATCTAAGAACTATATTTCTTTCTTCCTTTTTCTTTTTTTTTGAGACAGAGCCTCAAGCTGTCACCCTGGATAGAGTGCTGTGGCATCCCAGCTCACAGCAACCTCCAATTCCTGGGCTCAAGTGAGTCTCCTGCCTCCGCCTCCCAATATCTGGAACTTCAGGTGCCCGCCATGCCACAATGCCTGGCCATTGTTTTTTTTGGTTGCAGCCGTCATTGTTGTTTGGCGGGCTGGGCTGGATTCGAACCTGCCAGCTCAGGTGTACATGGCTGGCGCCTTAGCCCGTTGAGCCACAGGCGCCGAGCCTCTTCCTTTTTCTAATAGGAACAATGATAAGAAAAACAAATTGACCTGGTGGAAAAAACATAAATGTCTCTAAAAGAAAAGTTTATTATAGTAGGGAACAATTCCCTAGAGAGAGGAAAGAAATTTTTCTGCTGAAAAGGATTTTCTTCCTGATGATAGAATTATATCCTTGAGATCTTCCTACCTGTTCCAAGAAGCCAAAATCTCTTGTGGTCCTAAAGCATGCCTATTCCACCCCTAATCCCAACAGTCAGCCTGGGATAAACACTAGCCTCTGGAGGGTGAAGCCTATCAAACTTACAACAGTCAGCATGTATGACATAATTATAGGTAATAGGATCTTGGCCAAGCCAATGAAAAATTATGCGCAATAACTATTTCAGAAGAATGAATGCACTTCTATGCTTGACTGGCTATGAAACTTCCAAGCAGAAGAACAGGGAAACAGCCTAGCTGAGCCAGCAGCTTTCCAGAGAGGAATCCCACTGGAGCCGGCACACTGTTGGCACCCATCAGCATATGCTGCTGAGTTTGCTTGGGGCAGGCCAACAGTGACTGGAGACTAAGCTACCTTACAAGGGAGACCTAGCAGCCAGGTGCAACAAAGGGCAATGGGACAGCATCTTCCATTCATAATTATTATTTCATCTCTTTTCATGGTGATGCCCCTTTCATCTATAGACTGGAATGCTATTTGAGGGCCCTCCTTCCAGGGCTTTTAGAAGTACTTGGCAAAGGCCAGGAGCTCAGAAAGGAAGGGGTTGTAAGTGGGAAGATAAAGCCTGGTATTCACATAGTGCTTATAGCCCGTCTCCAAATAGGAATTTGTTGACCTCAACTTCAAAATAAACTCTTCACCTCATTTAATAAATTAATCCACAAAAGCAGAGGACAGGAAACATACCAGGAAGGGAGAGGCAGGTAGCACATATTCAGAGAGTAAAGGAACACTAACAGTTTCTATTTGAACACTACAATGTTTTTAAATTACTCTCTTATTCATCATTATCTCATTACCTTTAAACAGACAGGGAGACCCGGGGAGGTCAAGGTCCTATAATAAGTGGTGGTCAGTTCTAGGTTATGGACCTTTTCAATGATAAGGTCCTGAATTAGCAGCCAATATGTCCACCCTCAGTACTCTAAAGCCTCCCTCCCTCTTCTACAAATGGCAAATTTAGAGCACATTCCCAAAGAACTATAAAGAAAAAAGAACAGGACTTACCCCCTAATCTGTAGAATTAGGTCACAGGGAGTCAATTAGTTGATTTAACAAATATCTATTTACTGAGTATCTTTTATATACACTAGGCACTGGTTCAAAGACAAAACATGGTTCCTGTCCTTGAAGAGGTTACGGTCTAGTGGGGAGAGATGTTGGTCATAGATCCCTTCAATACTGTTGGTAAGTGCATGACAGATGCACCCACAGGGTGTGGTGGGGACCAAAGGAACGACATTTTACCCATCCTGAAAGAGCAAGGGAAAGTTTATGAAAAAAGGCACTGGACCCAAGGAAGAGGTGAAGCAAAGAAGGGGATGACTGCTCTGCTGCTTAAGTCTACCGAGAGATGGGAGAGACAAAACGTTGTAATATATAAGAGGAACTGTGAGTTTTAATAGGTCTGTTCTGGTAAGGTACAAATTATAAAGTGAGCCACAGTAGTGAGACACAAGGTTGGACAGGTAAACAAGATTATCTTAAACTAAGGAGATGAGACTTTATCCCAGAGACAATGGGGAGTTGTGTCTTGTTAAACAAATGCACTTACATGGTCAGATTTGTCTTTTAAGAAAAAGATTAGATTCTTTTAAGAACATGGATACACATGAGCAAATGGAAATTAAGCAGTCACTACATTAAAAAGTAAGGTCCACAAAGGTCTAACAATAGATGAAGCAGGAATCAGGCAGTCACAAGATAGAATAACTGTGACAAGAGCAAAGTGGTATTTAGGGGAGGTGTAGCCACAGCAAATCCCTCAAATTCCTCTGTGGTCTTGCCGGCGCTCACAATCAGAATCCATGCCTTACAGAACAAGGATTCTTCTTGGTGAACCTTTAGGGATGTCCTTCACTAGTTCTTTAATTAGTTTCAGATATTCTAGGGTTGAAAAATGATAAAATATGGCTAAAAGAAAGATCACCTTCTAATAGGAAAACTGGCAAAATTTGGGGAGAATAAGCATTTGATTTGAAATGCAGACATTTGAGTTTTAGTAGTTGTCCTATCGCTAGCTCTGCAAATAGAGGCAAATTATTGTATATCTCTGTTTCCTGGACTATAAAACTCAGATAATATTTTTCTTATAGTTTGAGATTAAAATGAAATATTAGATAGAAAACACTTTTAAACTAGAAAATACTATATAAAATTAAGGTTTCATCACTATTATGACAGACAGGTTTTTTGTTTGTTTGCTTTTAAGCTGAGCCCTCTTCAAAGAAAATAACACTAAAGAACAAACTGAATTTAAAGACTACTGGTGAGTGATGAGCTGTCAAGCATGTGTGAGGAGGTAAGAAAGGCCTTAGCCATCAAAAAGCCTTTAAAACCTCATGGGATGAGAGAGTTGACCATAATATATTCCCTTTTTCTCGGGTGGTAGCTGAGATAATCTGGAATAAGGTGTCTTTGTGGAAATAAATGAAACATGGCTGGACAGCCTGTTTGCTTTTCCAACAGCCAATTATTAGTAGCTCAGGGAGGGTTCCCAAAGGACATGGCAGTCGGGGAGAGCAGGTTTTCCTGGCTTCACTCACACCTATCCTTAGCCTCTTGGAATTCCCGGCTTGAACAATTCTCATCACTTTGATGCAGAGATAACAAAACTTTGCTACTGTTCCTCATGTATCTCCTCAACAGGGAAAGGACCTACACAGACTGAAGGAATAAAAAGGGCTCAGAGTGTATTCCATAGCATGTATAGGACAATTTGAGGAAAAGACAGAGGGTGTGGGAAGGAGCACAGATTTATATTAACTTTAAACTGCTTAGACCAGGTTATCTTTTCAGACAGAATACAGCACATTTGGAGCTAAAACAAAAGAGACAAAATCACTTTTTCTTTAACTTTTCTTTCCAGACATATGCCCCTTCATAAATACATACCAGGATTCATGACTGGGGCCACATATCCCCTGAAACAGAAATACATTTTCTTCAAATAGCTTGTTACTTGTAATGCTTTTATGTATTTTTGTTTGTTTATTCAAAAGCAGGGGGTAGGGGCGAGAGAAGAAATCCAGCACTGTGCCCTGGCCACTGCACAGCCTGCAGAATGAGTTCCCCAGGAGGACATCCTCCCTTTTAATGCCAACAGGAAGAAGGGAAATAGGTCAGGGCAGCAGTCTTGAGTTTTCAGCTGGGGCTGTCCAGCATGAGGACATCATTTTCAGGCAGCAGCAAAGGGCAATTTCTGAGGTCTCAGAGAGGACATAGGGGTCGCTGAAAAAGGCCCTAGAAATGATCACCAAATCCCCATATATCATCTCTGTTCTCTGAGAACTGCACCTCCTACACCTGCAACTGTGAAGAGAGTTAAATTGTGGCACTGATGTTTTCACAATACCTTATGGCTATTTCTCTAAAAGTTCAGGTTTCCCCAACACAGCAACAATCACAGTGCTGCATAGGCAGCAGCCCATCAGTGTGTGCTGGGAGCTGGCCTCTTGGAGGAAGGGGGCGAGATCTCCAATCACTGTTTTATTCAAAAGAAGGGATTCAGAGGAAGGGAAGATGGCTTGGGATAGCTAGATCAGTATTTTAAACAGGAATACCAAGATAGGAAAGAATCACATAGCCAGGACCAAATAAAAAGTAGGGTGTGAAAACCTAGGAGTTTGCACTTTTAAGCCAAATTATCTACCCATTAGCTATTACTATCTCTCATCACTACTTCTGAGAGGATGCTAGCAATGGGCACAATTCCTCATCTGGGAAATCACACCAGATCTTCTTGTCCTTGATATTGTGGTGGGGAACTGCCTTAAAGAGGCAGCTGTTTATGGGTAGAGATGCCGTCAAGCACATGCTATCCAATGGGACAGAGCACCCAGCTCACAGTTGCAGCTATAGAAATAGATACAATAATCTCATGTAGAACGGTCCAGAAGTAGTTCAGCCTCACTGGCAGGAGACAAGAGAGCCAACTTGCACTTTTAGGTCACATCAAGCTATTTGAACCCAATTCAGCATACCCTGTACAGTAGCGGCCAGAAAATGCTTTTGGAAAAAGGAAAGATAGTGATTATTTTAGGTTGTGTAGGCCATATATCCTTTGTCACAACTACTCTGTTGTAAGAGTGAAAGCAGCCATAGACAATACATGAAAGAAATAGCATGGCTGTATTTCAATGAAACTTTATTTGTAAAAAAACTGGTAGTGGGTGAGATTTGCCCATTCCTGCTATATGCCAATTGAGGCAAGCTGGAAAGAAATGTTGAACTTATTGGATTTTCTTTGAGTAAAAGTAAGTGTTAAGTCCTTTGAGAATTGCTTGACTGCTCTGGGCTTCAAGGTCACAAAGAAAATCAGGTAATGAGACTGTTTTTCCTGTCCTGAGGCTGGCAGTACCACCAGAATGCCCAGACCACTGACCTAGAACATTCTTCCCAGACCTCCAACCCACAGAAAAGAAAGAACAAAGCCCAATAGCAATCAATAGATGAGCAGAAGCAACATGTGAAGTGATGGAGAAAGAGAAGAAATGCAATGGAAGAGGGGCAGGAGAGTGAGTCAGGAAAATGGAGCTTAGAAATGGGGCCAGAAATGTCAGTAGCTCTGTGTTTAGGGTCACTAAAGCAAATTTAAGGAAAACAGCGTTATGAGGAATTGAGACCATGGGAGCCACCTGAAACTGCAGAGAAAAGGCTTGTTTTAACACTTGCAGGCTCCACATGGGGACATGGGATGTAAAGACGACAGTTTTCTCTTCACCCCAAACAGAGGAAGAGACAGGCAGGGATTCCTGCACTGCTCACCAAAAGACAGCATGATGCAGTTAATAAAACATGGTATCACTCTTTTCTTTTTTTTTGAGACAGAGCCTCAAGCTGTCACCCTCAATAGAATGCCGTGGCATCACAGCTCACAGCAACCTCCAATTCCTGGGCTCAAGCGAGTCTCTTGCCTCCACCTCCCAAGTAGCTGGGACTACAGGCGCCCGCCACAATGGCCGGCCATTTTTTTGGTTGCAGCCGTCATTGTTGTTTGGCGGGCCCGGGCCGGATTCGAACCCGCCAGCTCAGGTGTACGTGGCTGGCGCTTTAGCCCGTTGAGCCACAGGCGCCGAGCTGGTATCACTCTTTTCAACACCAGTGACCATTACTCAATCCTGCTCTCACTCTAGATCCTCCTCAAATCAGCTTACAGTTTCAAGAGGGGAGTCCAACTTCACAGGCCTCTGTGGGGTCATACAGAGGGGGCCCAGGAAGCACTCAGACATCACTAACGCTGTGTGCTTCTATGCTATGACAATGTAGATGCTTGGTAACTGGGGAAAGCATGCAGGGAACAGAGAAATCCTAGAGGAAAATAAGCTAAGAGGAACACAAATTTTAAGTTAAAGGCAAAGAACGGGGCAGGGCCAAGGACTCAATCACATCTTTAAAATATCTGGCTAAAGTCTGATTATGAAGAGAAAGACACAAGGTATTAGAAAAACAGTTTTAACGGTGGCCATTCCAGCAGCAGCTCAGCTCCAGAAGAATTCCAAGGGAATGTGGCCCAGAGGCTGCCCTGAAGGTAAGAGCTCTCTGAGGTGGGATGGGCCCATACCCAGGCATGCATGCAATTTCTGGGGACTTTAAGGGCAGGAAACACTCTGCTTGCAGAAGTACCAATGCAGCAGGCTGTTCTCCTTTGACAGATCTTATTGGGGGTTGGGGGGAGGGAGCAGGGCAAAGAGAAATGTTTCCCAAGACAATTCATGAAATAAAAGTGACAGTACTACTCAGGTAAAAGTAATGAATAAACCTGTAACAAAACAAACACTTCTCTCTTTATTCCTATGGTGTTCAGAAAACAGTTTTCATATATTATACGAAAGGAAATGTCCAGGAGAAATGGGCTACAACTGGTTCCTTTAGTCAAAATCTTGAATTATTCCTAGTTTAGGATATACTCATATTTCCTATGGCTAAGAGCTTTCAAAATAGCCAGCCCAATTTATTATTAATAATATATATACCATGGAATACTATGCAGCATTAACAAAAATGGAGACTTTACCTCTGTTATGTTTACATGGATGGAGCTGGAAAATATTCTTCTTAGTAAAGTATCTCAGGAATAGAAAAAAAAATATCCAATGTACTCAGTACTACTGTGAAACCAATTTATAATCACTCACACTTGTTTTTTTTTTTTTTTTTTTTGGTTGCAGCCAAGATTTGTGTTTGGGGGGGCGGGGTGGGTTGCAACCTGCCAGCTCAGGTGTACGTGGCTGGTGCCTTAGCCCGTTGAGCCACAGGTGCCGAGCCAATCACTCACCCTTGTATATGAAAAATGTAACACAACTATAGCCTTGAATGAAGGAGGGAAGGGGAGGGAGAGGAAAAGGGGGGG
>CAUYRH010098386.1:0-38061 GCA_963574655.1 Perodicticus potto
TTTTGAAATAAACCAGTCAGATAAAAATGAAGGAAAATTTATTAAGAAAATGCTATGAAGGCTATCTCTCACAGTACAATCAAAATGTTTCTGATTGTATATGAAGCACATTCTGCCCTATGATTGCACCAATGTACACAATTATGATTTAATAAAATTATTAAAAAAAAGAAGAAAAATGAAGGAAAAAATAAAAAATAAATACACATACCTATGGGATACCATAAAGTGGCCAAATTATGATAAAAACTCCAAGCAAGTGAAGACTAGGAACGTGCCTGAGCTTAAGAGAGTCCATGAGCTATGAGCCCACAGACCCGGAAGGGTGTGGAAGCGGGGGATGGGGGGAGGGGGAGGCGGCGGTGGGGGAGGGGGATGAGCATTACTTTGACAGGCGCAAGCACACAGGTGGAGAGAAGGAATATGTTCTGAGGTTTGATGGAAGAGTAGAGTGAAGATAACAAGCAACCATTGTATGATGCATAGTTTAAAATAGCTGGAGCAGAGGACTGGAAACATTCCTAGCACAGAGGAGATAAACTCTCAGGGGGACGAAAAACCCAGATAGCCTGACTTGATGATTACACATTCTTTGTGTGTAATGAAATATTACATGTGCCCCATAAATATGTTCAGATATTGTATGTGGGTGAAAAAAAAATGAATCTTAGTAGAAAATGAAAACGTCATCAGGAAAAAACATCAAAGATGTGACTTAGGTAGACTAGTGTTTGCTAAATACTTATCATCCTGCACTGGCGTCAGTGGCAAACTTTAGAGCCCCCATGTTCACATGTGTACGTGTTTCTGCAGTAACATTTGCATTGGATGCATAAGATGTGCATATCTATCTATCCTGTGCAAGAAGGTAAGTTAAAATAAATAAAAATGGAGGGCAAAAATGCCATTTTACTCTGCTGCTCCCCAGTGCACCCACTTTTCAGATCACAATTATTGATAAAGACAAAGAAATAAAACTAAGATGTACATCAATGAACAATAGAATGTGAAACTTAAAATACAATACCATGTATATCAATACCCCACAAAATAGGTATAAATCTAACAAAATATGTTTAAGATCTAGGTGAGAAAAACTATAAACTCTGATGAAAGAAATTGAAGAACTAAATAAATGGACACTTACATCATGTCCGTGGGGGGTAGGTAGACTCAATATTGAGATGTCAGCTCTTCCCAATTTGGTCCATTGGTTCATTGTTCAATGCAGCCCTTATCAAAACTCCAGACTGACATTGTAGGATCAACAAACTAATTCCAAAGTTAAACAGAGAGACAACAGACCAAGAACAGCCAATGCAGTGCTGAAAAAGAACAAAATTGTAGGACTGCCACTGCCTGACCTCAAGACTTTCTATAAAGCTGTATGTAGTAAGGAAGACAGAGTGGTTTACTGAAAGAACAGATGAAAAGATCAATGGAACAGAATAATAGGCCCAGAAAGATAACCAAAAAATTATAGTCAAATTATCTTTGAAAAAAGAACAAACCCATGGAGAAAATGATGTCATTTCAACAAATGATGTTGGAATAACGGGGCATCCATCTGCTGAAAAAAATGAATGTAGACACGAAACTGGGCATGTTCACAAATTAACTCAAACACACCCCAGGCCAGAATGTAAAGTGCAAAACTACAGAATTCTTAGAAGGTAACATGAAGTCTACTGTTTGGGGTTTGGCAAAGGCTATTTATTTATCTATTTGGAGACAGAGTCTCACTCTGTCACCCTGGGTAGAGTGCCATGGCATCATAGTTCACAGCAACCTCAAACTCTTGAGTTCAAATGATCCTCTTGTCTCAGCCTCCCGGGTAACTGGGACTATAGGTGCCCACCACACCACCTGGCTAATATTTCTATTTTTAGTGGAGATGAGGTCTCTCTGTTGCTTAGGCTGGTATCAAAATTCTGAGCTCAAGTGATCCTCCTGCCTGAGCCTTTCAGAGTGCTATGATCACAGGTGTGAGCCACCACACCTGGCCTGGCAATGTTTTTTTAGGTACAACACCAAAGACTTGATCATGGAAAGAAATAATTGACAAGCTGGACTTCATTGAAAAGAAAAGTTTCTGCTCTGAAAAAGACACTTCCAAGAGAATGAAATGAAAAGACATAGACTGGTAGAAAGTATTTACAGAAGGCTTGTCTTATAAAGGCATATCTAAAATATACAAAGAGAATTTTTAAAGCTCAGAAGTAAGATAACAGCCTGATCAAAAAATGGGCCAAAGATCTGAAAGGCACCTCACCAAAGGCAATATACAGATGGCAAATAAGGTCATGAGATGGTGCTTGGCATAGAGCATCTGAGAAGTGGGAATGTGAGCAGCAGTGAGATGGGCCCCCACAGCAGTGTGGGACCACAGTCCAGGACACTGACAGCCCCCAAGGCTGGCGAGCACCTGGGCCACGGTGGTGGTGGTGGGATTGCAAAATGGCACAGCCTCTTTGGAAGACTGATTGGTAGTTTCTTACAAAATCAAACATACTGTTACCATATGGCTCAGCAATTGTGCTCTTGACATTTGCTTAAGAAAGTTGTATGCAAAAACCTGCATGTAAATGTTTATAGCAGCTTTATTCATAATTGTCAAAACTTAAAAGCAACCCAGATGTCTTTCGGTAGGCGAATGGATATACAAACTGGGTCCCGTTTAGATAACGGAATGTTATTCAGCACTGAATGAAACGAGCTATCTACCCATAAAAAGACAGAGGAAACTGAAAAGCACATCACTCAGTGAAAAGAGCCAGTCTGCAAAAGTTGCGTGCTACACAACTCTGGCTGTATGACACCCCGGGAGAAGCAGAAACTGTTGACAGTGATTAGATCAGTGGATGCCAAGGGCTGGGGAGGGAGGCACGAGAGGTGGAGCCTGGAGGATCTGTGGGCAGCAGAGACAGTCTGTGCGATGCCACAATGGCAGACGTGTTGTTACAGGAGTGTCCAGACCCACAGAAAGTGCCATGGTGAGAGTGAGGCCTCCTGTGGACCGTGCATTCTGTGTTGTCATGGTGTATGCATGTGGGCTCCTCAGGAGACCACTCTGCTGGGGGTGCTGACAGTGCAGGCTGAGCCTGATGGGGCGGGCAGGGGTATGTGGAAACCCTCCGTACCATCCAGTCAATGTTGCTGTGAACCCAAAGCTGCTCTAAGAAATAACATGTGCAAATGGCCAGACATCCAGAACAAGGCCCTGAGAGGGATGAGAGCAGAAAAGAGGGACAGGGCATAGGGCCCTGGGCCAAAAGGGTTGAGATGGCTCTGTCCTGCAGGCTTGTCCTTGCCCACCAAGATTCATCTTTTGGTCACTGTGTCAGAGAGTTTTGCTAATCCATTTCTAAAAGTTCAGAAAATTAAGACTTTGCCAAAAAAAAAAAGTAGCTGTAAACTGTGGGTGCGTCCTTGGGGGTCAGTGTTTCTAAGCATGCTCAGTGGATGAGACTTCAGTCCTGTGTGCCTGTTACCTGGATATCTACTGCAGAGAAACCACCTCATGGGACTGCTTTAAAGTTATCCCAGGTGGTACACGGGATGGGTCTGGAAATGCACCTGCCCTTAGTAGGCTCTCCACCAAAGTTGATTGTTACTATTTCTGTAACTCCAATTTTGATAAAGCATAGAATTTGCTACTTATGGTGGAAGAAAGCCCAGAAATTCCAGAGGTTATTTACCCAGGGAGGAGCTGAGAGGTGGATGGGAGACAGGTGTACACGGTGTGTTGGGGGTGTGAGGACAGACAGGTTACCTGGTAGGGGCTGGCAGGGGAACTCAGGAGGGTGACAGGGATCGAGGATCAAAGTGAGGCAGTTGTCGGAGGAAGCCACCCACCCAGGGCACAGAGGTGTGAAGGGCAGGGAGAAGGCTGACGCTGGTTAACAGGCTCTCAACCAACAGGGAAGCCCAGCAAAGGACAAGACAGTTTGCTTCTGGGCTCCATCCAGTTCTGCTGTCACAGGAAAGTGATTTCTAAATGCCATCACAGATCTGAAGACCACATCCACTCTTTCCCGTGTCTGCTGCCCATAGAATGTGCTATAGCTAGAACTGTAACACCAACGGCCAAACTAGTGATAAATCATGTACAAAAACACTGGAGAAGGCAAGAGCAGTTTCCCAGTGTGTGCACACGGCTCAACACTGTGTGGTCAAGAATAGTTTCCAGTGTGTGCACTGCTCAACGCTGTGTGTGGTCAAGAGCAGTTTCCCAATGTGTGCACTGCTCAATGCTGTGTGGTCAAGGGCAGTTTCCTAGTGTGTGTACTGCTGAATGCTGTGTGGTCAAGGGCAGTTTCCCAGTGTGTATACTGCTCAATGCTGTGTGGTCAAGGGCAGTTTGCAGGTTGTGCACTGCTCAACGCTGGGTGGTCAAGAGCAGTATCCCAGTTCGTGCACTGCTCAATGCTTTGTGGTCAAAGGCAGTTTGCCAACTGTGCACTGCTCAACACTGTGTGGTCAAGGATAGTTACCCGTTATGTGCACTGCTCAACACTGTGTGGTCAAGGATAGTTTCCCGTTATGTGCACTGCTCAACACTGTGTAGTCAAGGATAGTTTCCCGTTATGTGCACTGCTCAACACTATGTGGTCAAGGGTAGTTTCCCGGTGTGTGCACTGCTCAACACTATGTGGTCAAGAACAGTTACCTGGTGTGTGCACTGCTCAATGCTGTGTGGTCAAGAGCAGTTTCCCAGTGTGTGTCCTGCTGAATGCTGTGGTGGTCAAGAACAGTTTCCGGTGTGTGCACTGCTCAATGCTGTGTGGTCAAGAATAGTTTCCGGTGTGTGCACTGCTCAATGCTGTGTGGTCAAGAATAGTTTCTGGTGTGTGCACTGCTCAACACTGTGTGGTCAAGAATAGTTTCCGGTGTGTGCACTGCTCAATGCTGTGTGGTCAAGGGCAGTTTCCCAGTGTGTGTACTGTTCAACACTGTGTGGTACAAAAAAAGGTCAGTTCTGATTCCTCTTCACAGCCTTTACCTGAGTTGGACTAAGCTATAATAATATGAAGGAAGGACAAGCATACCCAGGTCTGCTACACTCTTCCAATGATGCCTTAGCAGATGCTTTGACAGCAGCATTTGAACAAAAGTGTTGTTCAGGCAGAGAAGCCTTCCTTATGAGAAGGGTGTTAGCATGCATACTGGGGCTTATTTTAACAATTGCCACGTAGCTTACTTTCTCAAGTAGATTTATTACTAATAATGGAGCCCTAGAAAAATGGGTTACCAACAGTTTAAAAGAAAGGATTTACTTCCATAGTGTCTCATGTGGATCCAAATTAGTATTCTGTGCTCATCCAGGGCATGGAGAAATTCAGTCTTTCATGTGTAAAACCTAACGATCAAGGGCAGATCTCTTTCTAGCCCTGGAGTCGGAATGGAAAGGAGGCTTCACATATGGTTTCATCACTGTTAAGACCATGGGAAAAAGATCTTTGCTGCCTTTTATTTCAGTATAGCACACTGACATTTTTGACACTTTTTAAAATTAAAATTGAAATGTTTTAAGATTCAAGCTGTCATTAGACCATATGTTTATTTGGATGAAATGTTATCTTTCCAGTGGGGGAAAAACACTTTCAGAATTTTCACTTCTGATCCTAGATTTGATAGAGTTAGTAGAAGAACAGTCACTCATCTTTGAATAATTGACTTTATTCAAAATAAGTTTCTCGTGTGTTTGAGTAAATGGCAGGTAGGGCTATGACTACTATTTAAATTAAAATTTTAAAAAATTTAGACCCTTCAAAACCAAGGCTTTTGCTTAAGAAAACTACACATTATGGTGAATTCTAAGACACTCCCTGGTTTCCAGAGCCCAAATGTCTCAGAATCCATGTCTAAAATGTGATAAATTCCACAATGCTGGCAGTGTGGAAGTGTCTCAGTCTGCTTAGATTTCCACAACAAAGAAAATACTGTACCCTGGGTGGGTTAAACAAACGGAACACATATTCCATATATTCTCACAATTTTAGACGATGGAAGTCTGAGATCAGGGTCTCTGCATGTTGGCTTCTGGTGAGGGCTCTCTTCCTGGCTTGCAGACAGCCACCTTCTGGCTGTGCCCTCACATGATGCAGAAAGAGAGGGAAAGTCTCTTTCCTCTCTCTTGTAAAAACACTAACTCCATCATGAACCCATCTAGTCTTAATCACACCTCAAAGACCCAGTTTTCAAACATCATCACATTCAGAGTTAGAGCTTCAGCATATAAATTTGGGGAGCAAACAATTCTATCCATGGCATTCAACCCCTAGTTCACCAAAATTCGTGTCCCTCCTATATGAAAAATGCATTTATTCCTTCCCAATAGCCATAAAGTCTTAACTAGTTAGAGTATCAACTTTAAAGTCTAAAGTTCCAAGTCTCATCTAAGTACCATCTAGATCAGGTGGGTGAGACTCCGGGCTCTATTTATTCTGAGGAAAACATTCTCTTCAGCTATGAGCCTATGAAGCCGGACAAATTATGCACTTACAAAATCCAATGGTGGGACAGGTGAAGGGTAGAGTCTTCCTCCAAATGAAAGAAATAGGCAAGAAAGCAGGAGTGAGGGGTGCCAAGCAAGTCCAGAATGTAGGACCAGAAATTCCACCAGACTTTCTAACACTGGAGAATAATCCTCTCTGGTTTGTTCTCTGCCCTCTGAGTCCCCTGTGGCCACATGTCACCCCTCTGCTGTGGTGGGGGTCCTAACCACAAGGCTGTGCTAGGAGAGCCCACCCACTCTGCAGCGGCAGGCAGAGGCAGGAGGCAGGAGGAGGCCCATACGTGTGCATTTCCAGGGTACACTTCCAAATGGCCAGGAGCAGGAGGATGAATGTTCCCAATTAAAGAAGGATTCATGTGTGAAATGTTGGATATGCTAATGACTGTGGTGTACATTATATGTATGGTGATGTCACTGTGTACCTCATGAATATGTATACGTATTACATGTCAATTTATTTCCTTTTAAACCTGGAAGGAAAAAGAGCAGTTTGAATGTAGAAAAAAAGATAGATAGAGAGAAACCAAATCAACGCCCTTGATGACATGGTCGCTTCTTCCTCACGAAGAATACCCTTCCTGGCTTGCAGGTGGCGGTATTCCCTTCTGTGTCCTCACAGACAGACCTCAGCCTGGGGTCTTGGAGCTCCGACCTTTGTGTCTTCTTCCAACCCTCATCACCTCCCAAGAGATCCAGGTCCAAGCAGCATCACGCTAGGAGTTAGGACTTCAACACATGAATGAGGGCGGGTGGCACAATTCAGTCCACAGAAGATGACAAAGTTCTTTTCCTTAAATCCAAAAGTTTGTCATCATGCAAAGGGCCCTCTGAACTCTTTCTGGGTGCACTCATTGGGTTGTTACTAGACGGTGAACGTGGGGTCTCAGGAGCGTGGCTGGGTCTTTGTCAAGTACATCTGTGAGCACAGAGCCAAGCATGTCTAAAGGGGCTGAAACAGTCCAGATTAGAAATCAATGTGACAAATAATGTGTAATACTTTTACCACTATAGTGCAAATATTATAACATACTATAAGTTAATATTATAAATAATAAAAATATTATATGTATAATAATATATAATAATGTAAATATTAATTAATTATAAAATTAATATTATAAATAAATGTTATAACATGGTATAATATATATTATATTCAGTTTTCTAGTCTATCTCTTCAGATACTGATAACCAACTTGGATTTTGAAGGATATTGAAACAAATGATGTGCCAGAAATGAGATGTAATTTAGGTGAAACCACATAACCGTACTTGACTGAGGCTTTGACCTTTCCTGTCCTGTTATGGGTAAGTATCATAGAACTGCAAAAATATTAGAAAACATTTTATTTGTGACTTTGACAGTGGGGTAAAGTAGTTGGGATTATTATCCTCTTCCCTAATTATCTTTTACTCTAATAAACCAGTATAAAAAATTAAGTGTCCACCAGAAACCAAGAAGGCTGAGTTTCACCCTTTGGGGCTGCAGTGAATCTCACTGAACTTTAACCTATGACATCATCCTTGGGCTGGAGGAAAGGTCCATCCTTTTGCACCTGAGGAGTCCTATTACTGTATTTTTCTAGATGAAATACTAAGGATGTAGAAATAGTTTTAAAAGTATCATTCAACACCTGTTACCATACAATAAATTACAATGCAATTAATCACAATATGTGCTATAATTTAACACATACCATTACTTGAGAGTGACAGCAATGATACCAGAACTTATTACTGTTAAAAACTAGTGAAGAAGGACATAGCTGGAAGAAGAAGTTGGACTCCGCTGGCAGGGCAAGGACTGAGCGACAGGATGTGGGTGTTGGAGGGCTGGGCTCTGGGGGCAGAGTCTGCTGGGCTCTGGGGGTGGGGCTGGCAGTATCAGGAGGGCGGAGTCTGCTGAGCTCTGGGTACCGGGCGCAGGGCACTCTCTTGAGCACCTCTGTGCTCCTTTTGCCTATGTAGAGAGAAGCATCAAGGCCTCCAGTTCTCTCTTCTAAGGCTTGGGACACACTGAGAGGCCCATCCTGGAGGGTGGTGCTTCCCTCTCCAGCACCCCTGTCTTCCTGTGCCAGGAAGGCCCACGTGTCTGGGCTGCCCCTCTGTGCCCCAGAACACCCTGATCCTCAAGGCAGGTCACCAGCACTGCTTCCTGCGTTACCCTTCTCCACTCTTCTGGATTGTTCTATCAACAGCATCCGTGCTTATGCCACAAGAGCCACAAGCTCTTCATTTCCTCCCTCAAGACATACTGTGTTGATAATTTCTGGGAAAATCTACTTTCAAATTTTCCCACATATATGCAGTTTATATGTTTATAGGTAATGTATGAATATTATTCGTTTTGGAGTATCAGGGCATTAGAGATACTTTAAACCCTCTGTGAGCCGCCCTAAATCTGGTACATTCTGTCTCTCCCTATGTGTCAATGTTGGCAAATTTTCACATAATTTTTAATGCTTTAGTACACATGTTCATTAAAAGTTTAGAGTATGGGTTATTGTGTTTTAAACAAAAATGGCATTAGACTATATTTGTGACTCTGCAATTTGCTTTCATACATGAACTATGTGTTTAAATCTTTCTATTATTGTGCTGCCTTCTGATAAAATGTCTTTTATACATGAATTTACCACCCTCTACTTACCCTGCCCCCAAATGGCTATTCAATCACTTAGCATTTTCTGTTTTTTCAATTAACACAGGTGCTAATAGAGCCACATGGATATGATGGGAATGAGGATCTTTAATTTTGGTAGAAAGCCACCAGAATACTTGCAATGTGGCTGGATTAGTCAGTTGGCCTTGCAGTATTACTGGCTAACAGGTAACCAGGGGATGTTGGGAACTTGCAGCCAGGACACGACACCGCCTCACGCCCGCGGGTCTGCAGGGCGGCAGCCGTGGCAAGTCTTGGCTGGGCCTGCTGGGCTCAGATCTGCTGCTGAGCCTTCACTTCCGAGCCAGGGCTCAGTGCTGATGGTGGCACCGCCATGTTGTCCTTATGGACCCTCTTGAGAGAGGCAGGGGCTGACTGGGACCGTACGTGTCCCCGTGACTTCAACTTGATAACAGTGGCCAGACAAGATACGTGGCCAGGTCGGGTACGGAGGCTGAGCAAAACAGCCTCCTGGCAAAGGGCCCCAAGGAGTGACCTCGGGGGAGGCCCTGAGGGCCCTGGGTATGAGGCTGCGGAGTGGTCCGCTCACTGCTCACCGCAGGGGGAAGCAAAGTGCTGCCCACAGCCCTGTGGCCTCACTGCCCTGCCCACTCCAACATGAGGTGGGAAAAGCACACCCTTTCTCACTTTAATTTGTGTTTCTCTGCTTGCTAGCAAGGCTGGGTTGCTTTTCATAAGCTCATCGGTGTGTGTTCTTTATTTTAAGCAAATTTCTGGAAATGCCCTTTGTCCATCTTCCCTATGGACACGGTCTTCCTGCCCAGCTGCTGGTGTCTCCGCACTGATGCCCCTTGTAGGGACTGATCTTCCTCCTGAGAGGTCCCAGCCCTGTCTTTAACTTTCACTGCTTTGAAGGAATCATTGTACAGAGGATCGTGAATTTTGATGTCATTATCATTTTAATCTGGTTTTTGTTTGCTTTTTCCCGTCGTGTCTTGTTTCAGAAGTCTTCTCGACTGTGGCTGTGAACATGACCTCTGAAGACCTTCTATCTATTTCAGGTCTGCTTTCCTGCAGCAGGTGCTGGCAATCCCTGACCAGACTGTCCGTGGGGCGAGGCAGTCGTTTGGGTTTTAGAAGGATGGATGACCGGTGGCTGCTCATGCTCCCTGTGTGCTCACTGGTCCTTCCCTTCCCCCACGCCTCTGAAAGGGTGACTGTCTGCAGCCCAGCTTGGGCTGCGCCTGGTTCTATGGTCCCTACTAGCCCCTTCCTTCATGTGCCTGTCACCCTGTGAAATGTCTTCTGGTGGAACCAACCCCACTTCATGTGAGCCTTTTCCAATTACATCAGAGACTTCTGGATTCTTCTTAGGAGACAAAAACCTGGAAAGATTATTGCTTCCACTCAGAAGTAAGAAACAGCTAGATAATCTCCCCAAACATAATTTGGTGTTGGTGTCTCAGCATGAAGGACTCACAGCAGACAAGTGACCTGAAATCTACGGAAGACCAGCGTTTATGCAACAGATTTTACGTGGACGAAGGAGGAGCTCGCAACCGGATTTTCATTTCAGAAAAAGCGTTGGTGGGCTATGGCCTGGGTCCTGGATAGGGTTCGTGTCTGTGCAGATGTGTGTGGGTGGCGGATGAGCAGTGAGGGGATCGCAAGCAGGGGACAGCCAGCAGTGTGTGTGGGGGGACACATGGCAGGGGATAACCAGCAGTGTGTATTGGGGGACCCACGACAGAGAACAGCCAGCAGTGTGGGGGGAGACCAATGGCAGGGGCACAGCCAGCAGTGTGTGTGTGGGGGCCATGGCAGGGGACAGCCAGCAGTGTGGGGGGGGACCCACGGCAGGGGGACATCCAGCAGTGTGTGCGGTGCCTGTGGCTGTGCCCCGGGGAAGGCAGCAGGGAAGAGGCCGAGTAGCCATGCAGCCCAGTGACCGTCTTGGCCAGCTCCAGAGGGACGTCTGGGCAGTTGGGGGCAGGGGGCTAGCCAAGGAAAACTTTCTCTGACTGGTACTCGAAATCAGCAGGGAGCCATCTGAGTGTTGCTAATACATGATTTGTTTGCACTGAAATGCTGATCCAGGAAAACACTGTGTAGCTGAGCTGGGGAAGTCCACACACGGACTCCTGGACCGGTGCAGGCTGGCTCGAGGGGTACATGGGCCCTGGATGGGAGGGGTGTGGCTTGCTCCTGTCCAACCTCCCAACAACTGCAGTGCGGGATGGGCACAGCCACTGAAATGGGACACACGTAAAAACTGCGAGAATGCTGGCTGTGATCTCACTGACCCCAGGTTTCGAAATGACTGCAGTAAGGGTGACCCAGGATGTGCCTGTTTCCATAGGAGCTGTATGAGGCTCTGTTCTTAGGAGCCCCAGCCTTTATCACAATGTGGTAAAGGTGTAATCACAGTTTGGCAGAAGAGGGCCGCGGAGAGGGCCTTGCTGGAACCATGCTCCAGGGGTAAGTGTGTCCCCTTTCCTTCTCCACGTTGACAAGTACCCAGTTCATTTTAAATAATTTGAAGCATTCTCAAGATCCCTCAGACAGTGCATTCTTTTCTAAATTGACTCAACATAGAATTTATTACATACTGACTTTTACTTTGTATATTCTGTTAGAAGAAAGCTAATAAAATATCTTCCCCACATATTAATCCATCAAACTAAAGTATTTGTAAAATTCTCACGCTTTAAATTGATTATGGGAACAGTGTATTGTATGACAATGTAAACCATTAGTACTATTTACTTGAACAAAATCGAGCATGAACCGGTGCAGAAATGCATCTGTAGTTTTTATTTTTTTGAGACAGAGTCTCACTTTATCGCCCTTGGTAGAGTGCCGTGGCATCACAGCTCACAGCAACCTCAAACTCTTGGGCTCAAGTGATTCTCTTGCCTCAGCCTCCCAAGTCCCTCCTGGGCCTACAGGTGCCCACCACAACACCTGGCTATTTTTTGGAGACAAGGTCTCAGTCTGGCTCAGGCTGGTCTCAAACCCATAAGTTCAGGCAATCTACCTGTCTCAGCCTCCCAAGGGCTGGGATTACAGTCGTGAGCCACCATGCCCAGCTCAATTCTATAGTTCTTAAAACATTAAAAATATTAAGTACTGAAAATATTTGCTAAAAGAGAAATTGTAGCAAACTCAGGATTGTGCTCCAATTATTTTTTTCAACTTTTACAGAGGACAGAAATATGCAACAAGTATGAAGATGGGAAAAAAATCAAAATACTTGCCTTAAAAACGTAGTAATAGATGGAGCTGGAAAATATTCTTAGCAAAGTGTCTCAAGAATGGAAGAAAAGATATCCAATGTATTCAGCCCTACTATGAAACTAATTTATAACTCTCATATGAAAGCTATTACCCAATTACAACACAAGATTTGGGGAAAGGGGTCAGTGGGGGGGGAAGGGTGGAGGGAGGGTAGTGAGTAATTGATGGTACTTAGAAGGGTACAGGTGAAACTTACTAAACATAGAATATAAATGTCTGTACACAATAATTAAGAAAATGCCACAAATGCTATGTTAACCAGTTCGATGAAAATATTTCAGATTGTATATAAAACCAACACATTGTACCCTACACAGCTATGATATAATAAAAATAAATAAATAAAACAATCTAAATAAAATAAAATAAATTACACAAAAGAAGAAAAAATGTAGTAATATGTTTGACAAATCCGTATCTTGCAGTTAATACATCTAAGAATAGAAAGGGAAGCCTGTGTGTCCCCTTCTTGCTGAACATTCACCTCTTCACGGAGAAGGATTATAACATAAAATTACGCATCTCTCCAGCACAAACTCTAATGGAGAGAAAAATATAATTGTTATATGCGCACTAAAAAAATTAGATAACTCTGTATGCTCATGTTTGCATAATATTTATTACTTCAATTTTGGCTCGGGGCACAGTATCAGTATAGAATTTCTGGTTGGTAAAATTTCCACTATTCCCTACTCTTACCCCAAAGACAGGAGGAGGACCCAGGGTGAAGTCCCTGGCAGAAACCCCACCGTGGCTGGATTGAGGTCCACAGACACTCATCTGACCGTTCTCTTCCCCTGGTCTCTCCGTGCCACTGTGCGTTCAAGGGCGAGGGGGCGGAGAGATGTTCTTGAACACAGATGTTTCTTGAACACGACAACCTCCTTATCTCTCTCTTTTTCTTATACTCCAAATCAAAAACACTCACTTTGTGATAAAATACAGTCTAGATGCAGTCTAGAAAAGTTACTCTAGGGGGAATGGAATGGTTAATTATAAAATGGGAAATGCTGTGATGATTTAGTTTTATGACATTCATTGAAACAAATCAGCCACAAGTGAATTTAGATCTTTGGAAACTGTCTACACCTCCGCCTTTCTCAGCTATCATAATTGTCTTTGCTTGTGCAAACCATTCTCAAGTTCTTACACATATTTGTCACATGTCTGAATGCATTTCTACCATCCAGATGGGTCGAAAGTTCTCTAAGAGCTTTCCTACAGAGTACGTCATTTTCTCAAAGGTCTTGCTTTATCCTCATAAAAAATTGCTTACACATCTGTTCCTTGGACCATGTTATGTGTGTGAAAACAGTTTGTGTAGAGTGGGAACTCGGGTTATGGCAGACACAGAAAATTACATATATTGGGACAAGCCACCTTGGTCCCTATTGAAACTCCACTAAATGAAAGCCCCCGGGAGCCCGTTTCCCCGGCTACGCTGTCATCTGTGCTGTGAGGCTCCTGGCTCTGAGGGACCTGAGCAGATATTGTGGCTGAGATGACGGCTCACTGTTCCACATTGTCCCCAGCACTGGGTGCTGAGCACTTTCCCAAGCAAAGTGTGAGGTAGTGCCAAGTATTTCCATCCCCTGCAGCTTCTGACAATGGGAACCAGTCTGCGGCTGGCTCACAGAAGCGAAGACTTCTTCCTGGTTAGGTCGAAACATAATGCGTCCCAAGGACGGCCTCAGGATAATAAATGGTCCATGGCTAGAGATCTTAGTGAATTTGGGGGAAAGAAGCCTCGTGCTGAATGTGCATACATCACCCTGCTGGGGCCCTGCCGTGAGCTACGTGAGAGTCTGGCCCGGCGGAGAACAATTCCACAGAGACGGACACATCACTGCCCCTTTGTAAGCCAGGGTGATTTGTTTAGGGAATTCCAAATGGAACAGCAAAGGAACACTCAGCCAATGTGTTTTGTTGTGTGACTCTTGTCTGGACATGCAGAGAGATTAAACATTTCAAAACAGGGAGTGAGGAGGGCTGCCTTCGAGTTCCTCTTGTCATCCTCAGAACAAGACATTAAACTGGTTGACCCAAATTGGATAGGAAAATAATGACATTTGACAGTGAAGTTGAAGGAAAGCAGACATAGTCACATGACATAGTGAACAATTCCTAGGAATTGTTCTCAAGGATGAAATGTCCTCATCGGGACTCATAAAGCAGGTTAACTATTAAAGGGCTTTTCTGAGTTCATCCTCAAGTTTTTAGCGAGAATAAAGGTCAGCTGGTTTCCATTCAAGTTCGTTGAAATCTGGTGTCCATTTTCTGTTAATATTCCCCCCTCCCTGGGCCTATGGCCAGGCGTGGAAGACAAATTAGGGAGGGGGAACCCAAGGGAGGCTGAGCCCAGGAGAGGGGGCGATGGAGGAAGCGGAGCAGCTTCCAGCCAGCGGGCGTGGTCTGAGCTAGTTTCAAGGCCAGGCAGTTTGCTTGGGTCCCTTTGGCTGACAAACGTCCTATTAGGATGAAGCTATTGTGACATTAGCTAGTTGTTTTGACTATGAAAGACCCCTCGCCAATTACATCAAGGATTCTCTTTCCTTTCTAAGACATTCAGTGCACCAAGGATTTTTACCTTTTTAAACGTCCGTCCTCTTTGCTCCCTTTTTGTCCTTTCCCAGTGCTGTGATAGGTGATGGCTTAAAAGTGGCCACGTGTTTTCCAGTTTAGCATGGCCCTCTCCAGTCCCACCATCTTTCAAAACATCAGTGTTGCTGATTCAGGATGAGATGAAGAAGTTTTGTCCCGTAAGAAAGTCCTGCACGCTAACGGTGCTCATCTCTGCTGCGTTCCTTTCTTTTCTTTCCCTTTCCCTAGCACCTAAGTAGAAGAGCAGTGGTGCTTTACAATCGCCTACAGGACTTTGGGAGCCATCAGACAGCATCAGAGAATTCCTACTTGTTCCCTAAAACTCACACCCCTTTTGAGAAATAAGGCTCTTTGTTCAGTAGTTAGTGTATCTCTCCCCTTGATCAAAGTGCTGGAGGTCTGGTCTCATTTACCCTTGGACGGTGGGGTCCACTGGGCCAGTCTCCAGTTCCCAGGAGGGCCGGGCGAGACAGCTGCAGTGGGAGGTGAAGGGAAACTCTGGGGCCTCTGCAGGGACAGCGAGCATGCCCATCTCTGTGCGTTTCCCTGTAGAGACCTGCTAACTTCTTCCCCGGCAGTACTTTTAGTGTCTAAACCTGCTGGCAAGAGGGCTCACAGAGACCTGCCCAGTAAGCGGATATGAGAAAAGCGGGAAGTTATAATGACAACATGTTAGCTTAGGGCTTCCCAGACACTGTGGATCCATAAACCCCTTTTGCATTTACTTACCTAACACCTTCCCTGAGGAAATTTTTTTAAGCATTTCATCTGTTACAAAATGAAGGAATGGTTTTATTTTGAATGCTAATTTAATTCAGAATATCATTACATTTTAATTTTTTCTCATACAGTCAGTAACAATAGATGAAATGTGGAAACCCATTTTTCCTTTTCCCCTTTAACAAGTACACACTGTAAAATTTTTAAATTAATTATGTGTAGTTAACTATCAATAGTTTGGTTAATTATGTCATCTTGTTTAACTTGATAGGAAATGATATTGAGATATGGATGAATTTTAAGTACAAGAGGTGATATTAAAGATGTATACATCTTGCTATTTTGTCTTGCTATTTGAAGTATCTATTTTGTACCATTATTTGGTTTACCTTTTAACAAATTTCATGTTATTTCCTAGTTAGGTAGACAAGGAGACTTCCAGTATGTCCCTTACAACTATTTCTTATTGTATATTCCAGATATGGTTAACATTTTGTCTAAAGAAATTATAAAAGCAAATTGGATGTCATATTTACTATAAATTTTCCCACATTCTCTTTGAAATAGTAAAGCAATCTTTGTATGACATTCATATAAAGGCCAGTGTCAATTGAATGCAGCTTAAAAATTTTTAAAAGATAGTTTCAAAAAAAAAGATCATGCCAAATCTTTTGAAACTATCTTTTACTTTTACTCATATAATATTAGTTGTCTATTTTTTGAGACTTTGGGAAAAAAATAAGTTAAGTGATGACTTCATACTGAGGCTCAGAGTCAAAGCATTCTATAATAGACATACTCTTATTTGACAATGTGAACATTACTTTCTTTGCATAATTATTATTAATATTGCTTAATATTTTGATCCAGTAATCATCTGTTTTCTTTTCTGAATGTATTTATCTTTGTCCATTCTTTACGAGGTTTTTGTTTCTAGTCCTTATCTTAAACATTGTTATTGTTATTAAATTTTAAGTCTTTTTAATTCTATGAAGGCAAAAAGTGGAAACCTAATAAACACATGCATATGTAAAAATTCAAAAAAAAAGAAAAAGAAAAAAGTTCAAAAATTTAAAAAGATTACATCAAAGCAAACTAGCAAAATTATTATAATTTTTTGCTTTTGGCTACATTATTGTATTTGGATATTTGAGTCCCTTTAACATTCTCTCTAATTCTAATAATGTTCTAGCATATGAATTATAAGTGCATCTTTTAGCTGTCAGTTAGTTTTAAACTGTTGCAGACTGAAACAGTAACCCTTTATTATTTCTCAGGACAGAGCAGCTGGCTGAGCTCAGCAGGGCGGTTCTTCTGCTTCACACGGTACCTTCCAGGGCTGGAGATCAGGGTGGCTCCTGCACTCACCTGACAGTGACACGAGATGAACCAGTAGGGGGCAGCAGCACAGCTGGGCTTCTTCCAGGTGGCTCTGGTGCCCTGGAGACCTGGGTTTAAACTCCTGGGAATGGAAACCTACAGCATCACTAGGTCTGATGGCTGGAATGTCCCTTCTGCCATGGTTCTCAAACTAGTGCTGTAAAACCCCTGATCTACCTGAGCTTTGCAATTTAACCCCAGATTTCCTACCTAAAACTAGAGTCATGATCTTTTATTTCGACAGGAACCATCTTAGTTAATCTTTATGTTTTAAATGTAATTACTCCCACCTGAAGACACCATGTTTTCTAACAGCCTCAAAATGTGGCACCTGCATGCTTCCCTAGCACATGGTGAGTGCTCCTAGAACAACTGTAAGACAATGGGCATGTTGGAGTGCATTTGTGTATGCAAGCTTTTTAAGTGATTGCTCTGCTTCTTATGCTTTTGAAATGCTTTTCTCTGCTTTAAGTTTATTTATTTTAAGTATCCATGAAAGATTTGCATGCAGGAATATTCTAAGAATGATCTTTTTACATTTTACAAAAGAAAAAATTTTAATTTTTGTGTGTGTATGTATATTTACATGCTGGCTATTCATACTCACTTTGCCCCTCAGGGCCGATGCATGGGGAAAGCCAGTAGAAAATCAGAAATAATCTTCCAGTCTCTGGCTGAGAGACTGAATCAAGCCAAGAATATTTGTTGGACTGATTTTCTTTGAATTTGTGTTTGTGAAAGTCAGTGCTTTCACCTATCTATACTTTTTCCCACTTTGGAAAATAATCTGCAAATTCATGTCTTCTTTTAACTCAAAAACATCTGCTTCTGGATTAGTGTTCTAAATTGATTCTTTTCTTTTGTTCTTTGAGCCTCTTTAGAATTTATTTATCAATATATTGAACCTTGTTTGTGCTCCTCACATTCTAATACCTCTTTGAGAAACTTAATTATGTGGTAACTTTGTTCCGTTTTCTTTTGACTTTTTTAAAGTTCGTCTTCCATAGCACTAATTCTCTTTCTAACTACAGTGTTGATTTTAATATTATTTTCAACTCTTCTATTTTTATATTTTATGTTTTTTTCTGTAGTTCTTCTCGCCTGTTTTTAAATCTTAATCTATTGTTTTATTTTCTTACTTTTTATAGAATCCATGTTTTACTTTATGTAGGGGTCACTGACGATTTTAACAAATACCGAATTTTCTATTCCCTATTTTGTGACACACTTACAATATATTTCACAAACTATATTCTCTTCTTTTTTGAGGGGATACAAATCTTTCTCTTTGCCAGAAGCTCCACCCAGGCCAGGAACATCTTGCTTATATGTGGAGTGACTGTCCCTGGGGTTCACTTGTCCTTGTCTAAGTGTGTTTGTAGGGTCCTGTTATAACTGTCATTGTAGGTCTAGGTTGGTAGATCCTCTTAACAAGTATCTTATGATCTTCAAGGAAACTGTAAGATAAAATGAACTGACACAGGTAAAAAGGGGCCCTGACACTGTGGTAAAGGTTTAGCACTGGGCTACTCTGACTTTGTACTCTCCTTGTAATTTAGTCACAGTGTATGTGGAGCAAAGATTTTCAGAAAAAAATAGAGCAAAAATAGATGAATCCATACCACACAGTGAGGGGGTTCACCATGCCTTTCTTATGAGCAGACAGAACTAGCCACGTTAGCAGATGCAGAAAATGTGACCAACTGAGGTCCGGGGAACAGACTAGATTTAGAAGATAAGATTTGAGAAAAACATTATTAAGACACTTCACATTCTGCTAAATGCATTTGTATGTATGTCACTTAACAAATGGTAGAACAGACACCACAAATTAAGCATTTGCAAAAATTGCCCCATAAGGCATGATGTTAGTTCATACTGCTGTAAAAGATCAGAGCCAGCACAGGCGGTGGGGTTGGGGAGTCACCGCACAGCTGGGCAGCCAGAGGCCAGGAAGGAAGGACCTCAGTGGGAAGGCGCTGGTGCAGGGTGGGCAGGCCCGAGAGGCCCCTCATGCTGGGCTTGTCAGAGCAGAAAGGACTCTCACTCCCCTCCTGAAGGCAACAACCCTCCCAGGAAATACTAAGAGGTGTAATAGATGGAGTGACATGTGGTCGTGTGTGGAGAGAATGTGGTCCAGCCATAAACCCAGTATGGGAATCTTGCTGCATCTGCACATTTCTGATGCCATCTTATAATAGCATAGTAATTAACTCCCCTAGATGCACAATAAAATTGACAATTTTGTTAGAAGTTTGGCATGGCTGGATAATAGCTAATGTCCTCTAAGTTTATTATGTTTGGAAAAACAATTGTGCACATGTCAGAAGTCACTGTTCAGTTGTTACTTTAGTACCTGTCTGCTGTCTATTACCCACCTGACTGTTTTCCTACTACCAATCTAGATAGAGACAGATTTTTAGACACATACACACATTTCCCTCCATAGGCAGTTAAGAAAATGAGGATCAGAAAAACGTGTTTTATAACTAGATGCATTAATCCGCATGTTACCTGAAGGGCTAGGGCTGGGCACAGCACTGGCCGGACTCCCAGCTCCCTTGACCACGTCTTGGGTCTTTCAGTAATGACCTGTCTGAGTTTGCCTTTCCAAGGCCCCTGCTCACCCCCTGCGCCTGATCCTTGTGATTTTTAGATTCAGAAGATTGTTGCCTATTCTCTGTGAGCCCAAACAAAAGCCCCAAGAGTGTTTATGCATGCTTGTACTAAAACTCACACTGTGATTATCTCCCGGGTAAGAAAATAATCCCACCCTATGACAATGGAAAGAAAGTTAAATAATTTGTGATATTGAAGAAGCTCAGCCATATCTTCCAAGTGGTGGGAATGATGTGGAAATATCTTCCCCTACAGTCCGTGTGCTTCTAGCTGGGGTCAGACACTCTGCATTGGCCAAGCCTCAGCAATTCTGGGAAAAATGTATCATTTTGCCTCCTTAGCTGAGGACAATGATAAAAGAGAGACTTGCACAATTAATCATGGGTTGAGTGTTCAAGGTGAAATGCAACATTGTAACCATTAGCATTTAGAAGCAAGTTGAAGACTAGGCATGTGGTCATTAGTTATTTGTTTGTATTTCAAAATATAATCTAATGGCATACAAATGTTTTTGGTTACATGGGTTGCTTTTACAATGCTTGAGTCAAGGCTAGAAGTGTGTCTGTCACCTAGACAGGGTAGGTTTTTCTCCCCTTCCTTCTTCTCCTCCCCCTGCTTGGTTTCTGCTGAGCTTCACCTCCCTTCTGCTCCCATGAATGCTCATTGGCTAGTTCCTTAAATAGTAAGAACATGTGGTGTTTGTTTTTCTGTCCTTTAGATACCTCACTTAGGATAATAGTCTCCAGTTCCATCCAAATGGTTGCAAAAGGCATTCATTCATCCTTTGTAATGGCTGCATAGTACTCCACGATATATACATTTCATTAATCCACTGAATTGATGGGCATCAGTGTTGGTTCCACATATTTGCAACCGTGAATTATGCTGCAATAATTGGTGTATAGGTGTCTTTTTGATAAAATGACTTCTTTTCCTTTGGGCAAATACCCAGCAGTAGGATTTCTGGATGGAACGGTATCCACTTTTAGTTCATTGAGGAATCTTCATTCTGTTTTCCACAGAGGTTGTACTAATTTACAGTCCCACCGATAGCATATTAGAGTTCCTTTCTCTCTATATCCATGTCAGGATCTATTGTTTTTGGACTTTTTGATTGAAGTCATTCCAACTGGGTAAGATTCGTTCTTAGTTTTATAAAATGGTATTGATAATCTCACATTGCATCTAGATGCCTTTCTCATGGATAATTTGTTTAATCAGATAAGACACAGGACCAGCTTCTGAAATGTGTTAGTGTAATAATGGAAGCAGACAGATCAGAACAATGACAACAGTAACTGATATTTACTGACCACGGGCTGTGTGCAGGTGCTGGGCTAGGTATGGTGCATAAGACGTGCAAGAGCTCATTCAATCCTTCTTATCTGAGCAGATGCTCCCGCGGTACCTCCTGTGTACACAGACACACCGCGTCCTTGCACGTGAAAACTAGGTGACGTCTGTGCAGCTGGGGAGGATGTGCAGCCTGCTGCGTCACACCTGGCCTGGCTCTGGACATAGCACACTAACAGCTGTGCATGTGGACGGTCGCTGGGTCAGGGCAAGAGTCACCGAAGGCACATCTCACGTGATTCTGAAGCAATCTTCGCTGGTGTCAAGATAAGTAGATCTTACTGCGTTTTCTTCATTAAAATTTGCAGATGGTAAAATGTGTGGTTTACAGTAGTGTTTCTCAAAGTGATGTCAATGGAGCACCCATGCCAAAAGTACTTGGGAATCCTATTAAAAATGTAAAACGTGCGACCTCATCCACTGAATCAGATTCCCAGGAGTGTGGACTGGTGCTTACCAGAGTCCCAGGATCCCTGTCATCCTACTAAGGTTTGATGACCACCCCTTTAAATAAAACCTAAGGAATTTCAAAGAAAATATGGTTTGCAGTGCAGAGAAATGGGGAGCCACGTACTTTCCATGGAAGCATGCATGCTCTTTGCTGTGGTTTTTGTCATTTCCCAGTTGAAACAATTACATTGGGTTAATGTTACTTACACTGGTAAATGTAAGTGTTCAAGGCATTACCACATCTGTAATGTCAGAATTATGGAAATTAAGCGTGGGTGCAATAAAGTAAGGTTCTAAAACTTTCAAAATGTTAAGTACTGTTCCTGTAAGGCCCAGGTTTGAGGGAAGATTTGCTGGGTTATCAAAATTACAGGTGTGATAATAACTTGTCCAAGTTTGCAGGGAGACTTCCCCCAGGCTCTTTCTGTTTAGCTGGACCAATTACATCCTAGTCAGCACACCTGTGTCCACCTCCCACATCCCGTGGCCTTGACCACACCTTCTGCCACCTACCTGTGTGTACCTCCCACACCCATGGCCTTGGCCCCACCTTCTGCCACCTGTCACTCTGGACTAATCCTGATTTTCCTTTTCACTGAGACACTATCACCTGAGGCCTTGGAAGTGGCAAATTCTTACCTGGATGGTGGTGGTTAGTCTGCTTCCTAAGGAACTAAACCTATAGTTATTAGATATGAGACTAATACAATGCAGAGAGTGTGTTATTGGATGTTGTTTATGATGATTAACTTATATGATCCTTTTATGAGGTCTGTTTCCTGACGCGTTTACATGGATACCAGCCATTACAATCACTCAAAGCATTTCTGACACTAAAACCACAAGAGCTTTATATGAATCGCAAAGTTAGGCTGCAACATTAACTTGACTCCACCAGGCCGCAACATTAACTTGACTCCACCAGGCCCTGGGTCACTAATCCCAGGAGGAATTTCAGTAAAGTGGTCATCATACCTGTATGGGCCGGGGTGCTGCGTGATGGTGAAGACCCACGGCCATGCAATCACTGAAATTCATGGGATGGATCAATACAATTGGGACCAAATTTAATAAAATGTGGTCAGAAATCACTTCAAGTCATTCAGTATCTTCTTGTGAACATCACAGTGTGTCCTTACTCACACCTGAGCGTGTAGCCCTTAGCACCTGCAGGCTGCGTGGGGCAGGCTGGCCTTCCCGGCCATGCACCTGCCCAGCGCACCCCAGGGCACAGCAGGAAGTGTCGGTGCAGTGGGAGGGTCTCTGCTCCATCATTACCTTATGGGACAGCCGTCATGTGTACTGCCCACTGCTGACCTGAGTGTCCCCACTAGGGGATGATTTCTGCAATGCTCTTACTCACCCTGTGCACTGCAGACTCCAATCAGCCACAAATCTTGTTTATTTTTCACTGGTGATCTAGTTTTTAACCCAGTGAACAGCCTTCTCTTCTTATTTTGCATTATAGCTATAGTGCTGCCTTTCTTGAACTTTTCATCTTTTCAGAAGTTAATAGATCCTCTATGGATCTATATATATGTGTCTACATTTCTATATATGTGTATATATCTATATGTACATACCTCTGCGTCTCCATATATCTCTATGTATGTATATATCTCTATGGGTATACATATAAATGTATATATATCTAGATAATATCTGTATGTATATATAAATACACCTATATATCTCCATATCTCTCAATATCTCTCTACATATACATGTATGTACAGATATATACACGTTTGCATACATGTAGATCTACATGTGTATATATATGTGTGTATATTTTAATTTTCAAGCTGTCCCCTCCACCTGGTCGCTGGCACTTACCATCCAGGCAGTGTTCTCCACTGGAGATGGAGACTCACACCTGCTGTGACAAAGACAAGAACATGTGGGGGATCTGGGATCTGACACTGACGGCTGTAAATCTGTGTCATTTGACAACTGTAAAAGTCAAGAAGAAGAAATGCCTCCAAAGCAGAAATACGTAACCTTTGACCTCTCTTGTCTGTGTAGTTTTCACCATCCTCAAAATAATACTGAGTGAAACTTAGACTGGGCAGCGTGACTATGGATTTGAAATTCAGAATTTGTGAACAATGGAATCATCATTTCCTTCACAGTCCTGAAAGAATTTGAGAAGTTTTTCAGTTTTCAAAATAAAATAATTTATGCTGATTCAAGTTAGAGCCATTTAAGCCATTTACTTGTGGCTTGGATTTATTTTATCAACAAATCCCATTCCCAGGTTTTTTTCTTGGACCTTAGAAACTTGAGTCCCTTCCACATACCTGCAAATTCCCACTTTATTGCCTTTTTATTCCTTTAGAACACGCAGCTGATGAACTTGTTATCATCAAGCGCCGGGCTTCGCTGGGGCCGAGACCAGACATCTGGAATCTGCATCTCAGTTTGAAGTACATCCAAGCCCTTTCTAGTCACATCAGATAAAATTTCACCTGTACAATTTCAAATCTCACCATCCTTCAAGGGATTGAACATAATGTTATGTTTCTTTAAGGTGGTTTCTACTTATTAAATATTAAAACAAAACATTACCACTATAAAAAGACTTTTACAGCCATGGGCATTTTCCCTGGTAATAAAATTTTACTTAGCTTTATTATTCCTTCTGGAGGGCATATCTGGGATCTCACACAAACTACTGAACTAGAAACATCAGTGAGATGGAACAGCCAGGAAGGAACCAAACTGTTCACGACTAATAAAGAGACACTAAAAGCTCGGTGAGATTTGACTTGAGCACAAATTATCTTTGGGAAAAAAAAACCTTTGTGCAAATATAAATACAAACTCTTGTTTCTTTGGACAGACCACTGCATGCTAGGTCTTTAGTGTATTAAACTTTATTAAAATGTTTCTCTAAGAAAGTAAGGGCAGGCACGGTCACTTTCCTTCTACCTCTGGACTCACACTGTTTGTCATCTGTGCCAGCCGAGACCTCTCGAGAAAGGGAGCTCTCTGTCAAAGGCTCTTCCACGGTCAAAGACTGCCTTCTGCGCAGCCAGGGCTCTGGTGCTGCGTGGTGGCTAAAAGTAATGGACAGAGATCTGGACCGGCGAACTGGCCAGAGGAAACAATAAATCCTTCCTGGAATCGACACAGCTCCAATATTCATGGGGCCTCTGAAAGACTTTCACGGCCCCATAAAAGTCTCAGCAACGCACTTTGAATTTTAAGTGGGATGAATTATTAAACAGCAGCCACCAACTTCATTTAACTTTTACCTGTACTCAGTCAAGGGCGAGGAACTCCTCCCTGGAGGCCGTGGGAAAGTTCGGTCATGTGGTCAGACTCTTTCCTCCCACAGCAGTTGGGGTGAAAGGTGGGAGGGTGCGGGGGGTGGGGTGTAGCGAGATCTCCACGGAGGTGTTTCTGAGGAGCTGTGCTCTGGGGAGGTGCAGCTGTGGGGTTCCCCAGGGCACAGAGGGCTCAGGGCCCCAGGGTCTCTGGGATGTCCTGGGGACAGGTCTCTCGGAAGGGAGGAGGGGTGTGTGTGGACAGGAGGGATGCGGAATGTAACCGAGATCTTAAAAAACCCCCAGAGCTGGTTTCAGAGGAGATTTGGTGGGGAAGGAGGGCGGGTGGTTGTGACAGCTTCTCAGAAGGAGGGCCCAGCCCAGGGGTCAGCAAGACAGTGACTTGGTCGAGCTTTTCATGGGGATGCAAGGGGGCGCCACCATGTCCCTGGGTAAACAGGGGGTTCCAAGACTCTGGGCAGAGCTGGGGCTCCTTTCTCAGGGGCTAACTCACTCAGTGGCTCGTCTGCTGGGGTGAGCACCCCTCCTGTGAGTGCCAGGCTGAGGAAAGCCGCAATTTTACCTGCAAATACTCGAGTTTCCACTTCCCAGATACCCTGATTTGGGCCTTTGGGCTTTCAGAACTGTGTGAGACTCAACTTCTGTTGTTTTGACCACTTGTGACAGTTACAACTGCTGCAGGAATGGAAACTTCCAGATCATGGACCCGGGAGGACCCCTGATTACAGACAGGGGGAAAGCCAGGGAGAGATGGAACTAGCTGGGGGCTGCCCCTACCCAGGGCTGGCCTTGAGGGCATCCTCTCCCCCCATGACTGACCACCAGCACGCAAAGCTTATCTCTTGTAATGTAGCCACATGTTTTTTGTTTTTGTTTTTTTTTTCCAGTAGTAGTCTTGGGGAGCTTTTATTTATTTATTTATTTTTTATTTTTTATTAAGTCATATACACTTGTTTGATTACAATACTGGTCTTCAGCATTTTGATTTGCTTCGTAATTTGCATGTTTCATGGTTTGTATTATTAGAGAACATTTATTTCTAATTTAGATAATTAGGAAATGATCCACTTCCCAGAATCCAAAACATAAATACTGTCTTTAAGAAATATCAAGTGAATTTTCTCTGTGTTATTTCACTTCAGATTGCAAGATTCAGAATGTAGAAAGCTGGATAAAATCTAAACCTTTAACTTCAACAAAAAGATGAAGCTGTTGATTGTTGGGGAAAGAATCACAAAAAGCTTCCCTCAGTGCCTGACATGAAAAGAACACATTATAGAGTGATGAAGTGGATGAAGAAACAACTTTACTCCTAGAGTTTTAATATTGTCTTTACTTCTAAGAAAATAAACGGCATTTCTGTAAGGCATGTGTTTTCATGATGTCATAAGTGGTAGATTTCTTTAATTTTTTTTTTTTTTTATTTTTCAGTTTTTGGCCAGGACTGGGTTTGAAACCACCACCTCCGGCATATGGGGCCACAGGCACCGCCCAGTTTTCTTTAAATTTTCAAATCACACCATTTAAGGTAATTTCTTGGTCATCAGCTGCAACATTTCTGAGAAAATGAGCCCGTCTGCTGGTTTTCTATGGGGTGTTCGATCACACACCTGCAGCTCACCCTCTGTCCCCGGCCCCTGCTCACTCACGCAAAGATTGAGAAGAAGCCGTTTGCCACATTGTCTTGCTACTTAAACATTTGCTATTATTTTTTTCTATTTGGACATTTTATTGTATTTATACCTTGTTTTAGCGTCTTTGTAATAGTTATTTCCAATTAAAAATAAGTGCTTCACAGAATCTGCAATGCTGACAGGTGATACTGAATAACTTATTTCTGAATTTACTCTGTCACTCCCTGTCTGTGTTCAGGAGTTGGTGGAACCACAGAGGAAGCAACACTTAGCACCACTCTCTATGCTAAGCCCGCCTGGAGCGAAACCAAGTCTGGGACAAGCTCTGTCCCCACAGAGCAGGCCTGCTGCCAGCCAGCTGGCAAGCCCGGGGGACCTGGCATGGGGGTGCCCACTTACGAGGCTGGATTGGAAGGGAGGCAAGTTGATGTCTTTGTGCAAACTATGGGGGCGCTGACTGGGCAGACGCAGCAGGCCCCAGGCTCTGGATCCCTGACTGCCGTGAGAGGAGTCTCAGTCTCCGCCGACGTTCTCATCTGACCCGGCTGCCTTCAGCCACACACAGTCAGACTTTTTCTTGACAAACTGCTGGTCCCCACAGCTTGACAGCTGGAAATCAGCAGGGATCAACTGTGTTCTTTAAAATGTGAGCCAGATAAGATGTTTTGGGAAATAAAAGTGAATACAGTAAAAACTATAAAGAACCAGCCAAGCAAGTAACCTCTACAGTGAGGACAAAGTCCATGTTACGTTTGATCAGAAGAATGTAGTGACGTTTTTATTCTGGCCATTGATTATTATAGGTTTCAGTATATGCTCCATGGAAAGTATTCATGGTAGAATCTTAGACACACACAACCAAAAACACAATCAAACGCAAAGGAGACAGATTGAGAAGGAGGCTGACTCGGTTTTATCTGTGCTCATAGAGACTTTGAGAACACATCAGACTTAATTCCCAAGCTCATATGAACTTAATGAATATTGGTTACTTCTCAGGAACTTTGTGTTCCCTTACGGCACTGTTTGGGAGTTGACTTCGTAAGTCCTTGGCCACCTGTTTAAGAAATTTGGACAGCAGTAAATACGTGTCACATTATGGTGGAAGGTTTCAGGTAAATTTTGTTTGGGTCTACATTATGGCTTTCAAAATATGTGTCAAAGGAAGCTGAAAGGTTTTAACATTTCATTTATTTGTTTTTTCATTTTTCACAAAAGACTCCCAGGATGCAGTAGGACTTTATGCCCATATTTGTTCCAGGTCCCCGAGTCTTCCTCGGAGACCACTGTGGACCTTACAGTCTCTCTCTCAGATCTAGGACCTGTGCCCCAACACAGTCATGTAAAATCTACCTGGTTCTAGAAGTCCAGGAGTGAGTAGAACAGAGGCACCAGATGTGCGTTTTGGAGAGGAAGCAATTCTCAGACCCTGAAGTCCCTCAGCCAGGCTCTGACACAGCCAGAGTGTCTGCTCTGAGGGAGGACAAGGGGAGAGATAGGCTCATTTTCCCATTTCACACCTGTTTCTTGGGCATCCAGAATGTGCCAAGCAGTGGTCAGTGAGGTGCCTGGACACATCAGCACACGCAAAAGACAGAGATCCCTGTGTTTGCAGGGTTGACAGAGATAAATCCACACCACGGTACATACCTGTCTCGTGTGTGTGTGTGTGTGTGTGTGTGTACACACTTATGTTCATGCAATTCATGCTCACACGCCCTTTCTCCACGTGATCGAGGGTGAGTGTATTCAATCCCCACAGCCAGGAACCCATGCTGCTAGTCACAAGAGCAGAGGGTTCATTCATATTCCTTCCTTCACTTCTTAAATGACAACGATTAACTGTGAACTGTTTACGTCTCAGATCATGTCTTGGTCACAGGTTGAAAACTGTTGTCTGACCCGGTGAGTTCCTGGCATAAAATATGACACATCAAAATAAAGACCAATTTCACCACTGGTTTAGAATCAAAGCCCAGTATCAAGAAAGGCGAACTATAAATCAGATTATTTCTTCAAAATATAAAGCGCACTCCACAGTGTGTTAATCGTGATATTTATTAACGCTACAGATTAGAACAGAACAGTTTCATTTCCCACGGTGTCTGTTAACAGGATAATTGCATGTATGACAACAAGTGTCAGTATCCTTTTGTTTTTCTTTGACATGATTTTTTTTCCAAGGTGGAAAATTAAGCCCGAGTCCGCTGTGTCTACGACATTTCTTTGTCACCAACACCTTCTAGTCCTCCTGTAGGAGCTCTGAGAACTTCAAGTGCAACCAGGCAGGGGTGTTGTGAAGCTTCAGGTGGAGTCCCGGCTCACTCCTCTTTCTGTGGCTGGTCAGGCTGTTTCTAAATGCAGGAGCAGCGTGGAAGCTATAAAAGCCAGGTCGGTGGGCAGCTCAGCCTGTCCGACGTGCTTGCGGCTCGCGGCCCCAGGGGCAGGCACCTTTCCTCCCTTGAGAAAGCGAGATTTGCCATCAGTGAATGCCATGAGAGCTATGTCAACCAGTTCGATGAAAATATTTCAAACTGTATATAAAACCAGCACATTGTACCCCATGATTGCATTTATGTACACAACCATGATTTAATAAAAAAAAAGAAAGAATGAAATTTCAAGTGTTTGCTCAGAGAAATGCATCTCTGCTTTAAGTGTGAAAAGGAGAGTCTTTATGAAAGGCGTTGGCCAAAGTCCGAGTGTGTGCGTGGCGATGAGCAAACCCCAGTAGCCTCCACAGGTCTCAGCTCTTGTGTTGGTGACAGACACAGGGGATTTGAAACAGGTGAAACTGCTCGCTCCCGTGAAGGGCAGTGCTGGGTGCCACATTCGTATTCTCCCCTTTATAGCCGGTGGTCAATAGATTCTTTAAATGGTGTCTTTTGTGTTGACTTTTGGCCAGGGAGCTTCCAAGCCCCCGCAGAAAGGATAGAAGGGGGGACATCTCCCCTGAGGACCAATGCATAGTAAAGAAAATAAATCAGAAGAAAAACTAACTCTATTTGTGAGACTGTAATAAGAACAAACATGTTTTTTTGAAGAGACAGCCCAGAGAGTGAAAAGGCCTTGCCGAGGAAAGAAAACACGAGATTCCTCGGCAGAGGGGACCTGACAGGATCTCTGAAGGAAGATGGTGGCTTTGCTCAGCCCTTCCAGGACAGGAAGGGGCTCTCAGGTGCACGTGTGGGGCACAGAGCGAGCCAGGCCTCCGTGTCTTCCACTGACGCGTGTGGAGTTTGTCTTTGTGGATTGCAACTCAGTAGCGTCACTTGGACAGAGCTCGGATTGCCGGGGAAGAACGGGGTGGGCCGAGCCCCTCACTGTGGCCTTCGTGGCTCCCCTGCACTTGCCGAACCCACTTTCTGCTCAGGACACTCAAGTTCATTCGTCTGAAGCAGACCCCAGGATTCCACAGGACACGATTCCACATCCAGGATCCAAGGCTGGATCGAGCCTTCCTGAAAGGAGACATTTTCCTGTTTACTCACCCAGTTATACAGTTAAGCTCATCTGCACAAAAGTCCCCCGCAATGCCCTGCCCCGTGGGAAAGTCCTTCTGTTTCCACAGGTGCATGAGTTGGCGTGTGTGGTCGGGGTGTGCGACTCCAGCCTGGTCGGTGTCACTGCACTGTTCCGTGAGCTTCCTCAGCTCGTCCAATAAGTTCCTTTCCTATTCCAGCCAGCTGGAAGGCATTGAACTGTGGTATCGGAAAACCCGATACACATTCGCCTATCTTGTTTTGCAGATCACTAGAAATTGAGGAAAGGGAGATTTGGGGAGCTTTACCTGTCCCGAGGTTCTAGAGATGGCTCTCGGCAGCCTCGGTTTTCATGCTGACAGATCTAGTGCAGTGATGGCCTGTGATCCTCAGAGGTGACTACGAAGGCAAGACCAGGGTGGGCCAAGCAGTCATGCCCCAGGACAGATAGTACTGTGGCGGCACGAGGACAGTCAAAGGGCTGGCTACTCAGGACTGTGCCAGGAGCTTAGGAAGGTCGTCATAAGCGTGGAACCTCAAATCTGCAGCCCAAAGCACCAGTAGAGAACCAGGGCCTTCCAGGGCTTTCTATGTCCTTCCTAAAAGGACCCCTTTTTCTCATGCTGTGGTAGGGCTCAGTGATCTGGGCCAAGCTCAAAGTTCAAAGCTTTGAGTTGACAGGGGACAAGGCTGGTTGGATTCATGACCTCTTTAGGAGTGTGGGAACTTTGACCAATGAAGAAGGGTATTCCAATCATTGAGGCAGGGACTTCCAAGGGAACTTGGGTGAAACTTTGCTGAACCCTAAACCTCTCAGCTGGCTCCAGTTTTTGCCTCCCAATTTATAATTACTTATGAACAACAGAACTTGCCTCAGCTACCTTGATCAGAAAATAACATTCATTAAATGTTATTAGCCAGCCTGAAGACCCTGGAAAGTCCAGACCATCCACTGGGTAGCTGTGTCCTTCTGATATTCTCCTGATTACTCCTTGGTGTATGAGTCAGTGTGGGCTGCGTAACAAAACAGCACAGACAGAGCGGCTCACACAACAGAACTTTATTATCGCATACTTCCTGAGGCTGGGAGTCCAAGATCACATCTCAGCTGACAAGGTTTCTGGAGAGGACCTGGCTTGTAGAGGACCTCTGTCCTCACAGGACCCTTCTGTGCTGCTACTTGAGGGCGCCAGCTGGGTGATGTCAACACTTCTGGGGACACATGATCCACTCAGATCAGGGCCCTTAGGGGCTAATGTAACCTTTTTTCTGATTCCAGACTGCGGGTTAGGGCTCAACATATGAATGTGGAAAACAAATGTACAATTCCTGAGGCTGGAGCTGAGTTAAATGATCCCTGGCTTCTATCACACCTGGCCTGTCTTTCACTGAGCGAAGCTCAGTTACCTGTTGATTTGGTCAGCCCATAGAGGCGATGTGACAAATCCTTGCCCCTAGGAGGAAGATGAGATGCTGTCTGGGGGAGCAGGAAGGGGAGGGCACGTGGGGAACAGTCAGGAGCCAAGAGGGGTGTCTTCGTCCTTTGGTGTTGCTATAAAGGAATCACTGGGATGAGTCATTTATAAAGAGAAGAGGTTGCTTTGGATCAGATTTGTGCAGCTGTATGAGAAGTGCTCGTCCAGCATCTGCTGGGCGTGGGGAGGGGGACAGGTGAGACCCCCGGCAAGAAAGGAAGCAAGAAGGGGGAAGGGGCAGCCTCCTTTAAACCAGCAGGTGTCCCTGAACTGATAAAGTGAGGACTGCAGGGCAGTGAGCCCTTCACCAGGGATCCGCCCCCCTGCCCGAAACACCTCCAACCAGCCCCAGCTCCAGCCTGGGGAGCAATTTTCCACCTGAGGTTTGGAGGAGCCACACAAGCTGCACTTTCAACTCTGCTCCAGAGCCACAGACAAGTGTCCCCCACAGACTAAGTCCACCCAGCAGGCGGGGGAGTGTCCCCTCCTCACACCCACAGGGCTGCAGTGGTGACGGGACAGGGCTTACCAGAGCCAAGGCTCAGGAGACAAATCACCTTCCTATGAACTCAGGCTCAGGACTAATTTCCTAGTGAGAGACAGCTGAACTCATCTCACCCCAAACCTTGATTTGCCGGCTCTATCGACCACCAAACAAACTTCCATGTTGCCCCATAACCAGTGCACACGTATTTCATCTAAAGCTGCTGTTACTGAAACGTGAGTCAAATAGAAATTGGTATAAATACATCACCAATGGAAAACTTTGTTAAAAACCTCTCACAGACCAGCACTTTAAAATACAGACTTCTGAATAGATTCAGATTTGAAATTTGTCACAGGCATTTTATTATGAATGGAGAATTATGTTTTTCTTTTTGCAGGATACTTTCAAAATATGGATACGATTGTTTTGAGGTTTTGAAGAAAGTACTAAATAAAGATGATGTGAGTGCTGATATTCTGAAACGTCTACTATTTTAACTTTTGAGAAGGTAATTGAACACATAGATGTATTAACAGAGTCTTTTATATTTTCAGAATATTTTAAAACAACTGCGATAGGAACTGTCAGTCACTCAGTTGTTCCCATTAAAAATATCCAGCTGCTGGTCTGCTGGGGGGCTCCTCACCCCTCTGCCGCCCGCCTCCTTTCTCTCCTCTTCTCTCCTCTTCCTTTTCTTCATTCCTCTCTCCCCAGGTGTTGATTTCTACTCTGGCAAAGGAATAAGAAGGTGAAGAAGCGTCTGCCCATGGAGCTTGCGCTCTAATGGGAGAGACACGGTGCTGTCACAGCAAAATACGCTGAGACATCGTTAGCAGGTGACGAGACGCAGCACAGTCCTGGGAAACACAGGATGAGGCAGAGGATCAGCGTGTGGTCCCACGTTTGTGACACTGTGTGCCGGAGGAGATTGTGTTAACACCCTGCAGGGTCAGCCTGTGGCCAGGCACCCTCTAGTTTGAGGACCCCTGGGTCCTGGGCGGGACATCGACCCTTGCTGGTTACTATGGATACCTTTTCCCCCTCACACACCGATGCTCTGGGTTCATTTTCTGTGAAATTCTTTGCAAAAAAATGGTTACCATAAAGAAAGATCGTTTTGGGCGGCACCTGTGGCTCAGTGAGTCGGGCACCGGCCCCATATGCTGAGGGTGGTGGGTTCAAACCCGGCCCCGGCCAAACAGCAACAAAAAAATAGTTGGGCATTGTGATGGGCGCCTATAGTCCCAGCTACTTGGGAGTCTGAGGCAAGAGAATCGCCTAAGCCCAGGAGTTGGAGGTTGCTGTGAGCTGTGTGACACCACGACACTCTACCAAGGGCGATAAAGTGAGACTCTGTCTCTACCAAAAAAAAAAAAACAAGAAGGATCATTCTTTTTCTGGGACATCTTCTGAACTTGCCAGGCAAATGTATAAATGGAGATAAAGGCAGGCAGAGGCTCAGAGTATGCCTTTCTGGGCAGGTTTGTCTGTGGACTGTCCAGGAGGCCTACGGCTGGTGCCCGCATGGCTAGTGTCCACGTGGCCAGGCTGGTGGCCGTGGACGCTGCTCACCGTTTCCTACATGGGCATGAACGCAGCACTCTGATGTCACCTGGGCCAGCCTCGACCGTGGCTTTCCATCTCCAGACATGCATTTAACCTGCAGATGGCCTCCCAGAAACACTTGAGCCTGGAACAATTTCGGGACAAGTGTGATTCTCAAGTGCAGCTCTGCTCACTCAGCTCTCTCCACACACTTCCCTCAAGGCCTCCTGGGGACAAACCCTCCCAGAATGGCTGCTTCCTTTCTCTCTTTTTCTGTCTTTGTTGTTGCTCTAAATTAAATTCTGCTGGAGAAGGAAGCATTTCATATTATCACAATGCCTGTCAGTTCTTCAGGATTCTTGATAAATGTAAACCCTTTAATTAACTTTTGTTTTAAATAACAAATGCTATTTGTTATTCAAATAACAAACATTTCAAAGATCTTAATAAGTGCATCTTTTCAGTGTCTCTTCCTTTCTAATTTCACCTGTGTCGCTACTGTGTTAAATGTTATTTCTCTATCCACACAGATTGCCTTGGGGGCACATTCTATTTTTGGAGTATTGTTTGATCAGTTACTTCAACTCTACCCATTCTGAGAGTGCTGTCATTTCCCTACCAGATGAGATTTTTGATTGAAATTTATATATCTCAAAAAAATGTCTGGGAGTGGTCAGGATTCATGCTAAAAAGAATTTTGTTTCAAGTCAGGGCATCAGTAAGTTTAAGTTGTCTCTGCATGATTTCAGCTCTAGGTAGGCCTAGCAATTAACTACCATAGGCTACTAGGTTTTTAGAAGTGTAATATATTATGTGATGGTATCTTCTTTCATTATCCACCTCCAAGTAGCAATACAGATTTATAACTTGCTTTGTGCTGTGTAATGTATGTGAAAGAAATAAAACTGCATTTAAATGTATGTTTTATAATTCAGGGTTGCCCCACCATTATTCCTGCTATGAACGGGTGACCACGGTTGAAAACGCAAGTGAGCTACTTCAGTCTAGTTTTGAATGCTCCAAACATCAGTCCAATAAACATCAAGTTTTCTGAATTAGAAAGAATAACTGTTTGTTAATGAAAAATAACAACAGTTCCTACAACAGTGACCATTTTCAATTACATTTAAGAAAGTGGAGCCATCGTTTCCTTTGGGGGCGCAGAAAAATTGTGCATGTTCATTCATTCTGAGCCAAATGTGTGGCTGGTCACTGAAGGCTTGGGAGTGGAGTGTGGCGGGCGTGGGGGGAGCTGCGGGCTTCATGTTTCAGGTCGGTGGACACCTGCGGCCAGGTGTGGCCTTCCTGGTCTCTGCGCTCGGCGTACACATGAGCCACAGATCTGGCGTGGGGCTGTGCTCAGTGCTGGCCCTGAGCACTGAAGAACAGTTTTTGGAGACTTTTTCATTCTCCAAAAATTGTTCCTGACACAGTGGGACACTCCCCTTCTACCTTTCCTTCTCACATTTTATAAAGAACTATGCTTGTTCGGTTGACACCAACCACATTGAGGAATCATGAAATCACTGTGTCACATCAGTAAGAGAGCACTTGGGGTCCCTGGGACAGGGACCCGAAGGGCTGCGGTAGCCCCGCTCGGCTGCTAGCCTGTGTACTGAAAATGTTGATCCTTCAGACAGACATAAAATAATTAGAATTACTTTAATATTTAGAAATAAGTTTTAAAAAAGCAGAAGTGCAACCTACAACTTCACGCAGCATAAATGGAAAATAAGCAGAGTGACTGAGTTGAGGAGTCTGCTCAGGCACTTGTTCTGTGACACTCGGCTAATCGGAGACGTAGTTTGCTAATGCCAGTTCATGCTCAAGAAGCCCCTTACTTTTGTAAAGACATCTCCTCCCCTGAGAGGGAGCTGACCTGTGAACCAGCCCCTTTCAGGATAATCGTCTCCTCCACCTCCGTCGCCGAGTGGCCTGTGAGACTGTCCGCAGATGTGGATGTAGGAGGCCACCGTGGTCTGGTAGCACCTGGGAAGAAAGCCTTTCCCCTCAGCCCATGGAACCTGTACCTTACACCGATTGCAGCTGTGTGTTATAGTTCAGTGCAATTACACACCCCAGGAGTGACCTCTGAAGCTGAACATACAGGGCTCAGGTGTATTCCTTCCTTAGAAAGCAGGGAAACCATTCAAGCATCCAGTGCCCAGTGCCCAGTGTGGGCTCGAGGACAGATAGAGGCTGCGCGGTGCACACCCCTGGCACCCCAGCCCCTGCATGTATTTTTAAGTGATTGCCCTGCCTCTTACATTCTATGCCTCCTTCAGCAGTCTTAAGCGGTGATTTCCACAGGTTCATTATTCTTTTCCATAACATTTGTGGGACTATTTCTAATTCGCTGCTTATGATCTTCTGCTCATTGAAAAAGAGCTAATCCAGGTTGTTTGAATTGTACGTTTGAATTGGGGAAACAGTCTGGCAGCTCCTCAGAGCTCAGAGCTCCTCATGGCCCAGCAAGGCCCTGTTAGGTACAAATGTGCAGGAGAAATGAAGATGCACGGCCACACGGAACTTGTACGGGAATGTTCACAGCAAGCACTGGGTACCGGCGCCCAGACTTGGACACGACGGCCTGCCCATTGATCGGTGGAGGGTACACAGGACAAACAGTGTCTGTCATTACAGAGGGGTGGTGTTCAGCTGCAGAAGGGAGAGTGTTGAGGGGACAATACGTGAAACATGACACAAAGTGACAGAAGCTGGTCACAAAAGACCACACCTCATGGGTTTCGACAACTATGATTAGTGGATGTCTGGGGCTGGGCCGGGTGGGGTGGCTTGAGCTTGAGTGCTGATGGTCCTGGGGTTGCTTTGTGATGGGTAAATGCATGAAGCTGATTGGTATGGTGGAGCAACTCTGAAAATGTGATAAAACCCATTGTTTTCAACACTTTAAATGGGTGAACTGTGCCTCAAAAAGTTTATAACCAAAGCTAGACAATAAATAAATGAATAAATAAGGTTGCAGGCACCTGGTCAGAGCTGAGTGGTTTCTGTCCTCCCAGGGGCCACCTGGTTTACCAGGTGGTGACTTTCAAACTATTTTCTGGCCCCTGTGTGTTTTCTGGAGAGTAAGTTCTAAAATATCCTTTTATACAAAAAGGGTGTCCAGTGTTTGGAGACACATATCTTAGACCCACAAATGGTAACTCTTACACCAGAGTATGAAAAGGTCTTACGGTGGCCCGTTGAGGGCGAGTGTATTTGGGTGGGTACGAGGGTGGTGGGTGCAGAAGGCGAGCGGTGTGGGCAGAAGCTTCCAGGGAGGTCCGGGGAGGACAGGCCGGCCTCCAGCGCCCTGACCAGCCCTGCCAGAGCTCTGGTATTCTGCTTTCACACTGCCCCCTGCAGGAGTTCCCCGACAGCCTCACCATCGAGTCAGAGGGCGAGGGCCTGACCCCTGCCCCTGGCCTGCAGCCTGTCGCACTTCCCATTCCCAGAGCCTGAAGGAGAACTGGGCAGCAGGAAGTGTTTGGGAATGGAATGAAGGATTCTGACATCACACTGTACTCTCCACGAAATATCAAAATTTGGTTTTTAATAATTGGTAAATACCTATACACACATGCTACTACATGGAATGAGATGCCCAGAAGTGGTGAAGACACATTTCAATAAAGAAGAAAAATCCTCTCCCATGGGAGCGGATGCCGGCACAGGGTCGATGCTGTCCTCGCCTGTGCCTGGATGGCTTAGACCCCACCAGGTGCTCTAATAGAATTGTGTGACATTTCGTCTTCAGGAAGATTCTGGCTGTAGTTGAAAATAATGGAATTCCCGTAAGCCTTGTCCTAGCAACTAGTGAGAACAGACAAGGCCAGACCAGCAGAAGGCCAGGGACACAGAAAGCCTGTGTCCTGCATTTTCCTTCTGGCTTGAGAGGAAGTGGATTCCCAAGCCACGAGAAAAGCAGGGTGACAAATTGTGGATGTTTAATGCAGTCAGCTAAGATGGCATGTTACCTTTGTAACACTTTCTTTAAAGGAAACAGAAAAGAGATAAACAACTTACTGTACTGAAATGTCCAGGAGTCGGTCTGCCCTCGGCTCTGGGGCCCATGTACTTCCCACCTGCAGCCCCATCACAGCACCAGGTCCCTCGGGGTCACGCCTGGGGCTTCCAGATAGTCCTGTAATCTCAGAGACAGCAACGTGTTCACAGAGGCCAAGTGTGTCAACTTGCAATGCGGCCGGGGGGCAAGTAAAGCCCTTTGTAGTTTTTCTCTAAGACAAGAAGAATTTGAATTAAAAAAAATTATTCATAAAGGCAAAGATGGAGATGAAGATCAAGGTGCAAGAAGAGGAAGAAGAGGAAGAGGGGAGGAGGAGGAAGATGAGAAAGAGGAGAAGGAAGAGGAGGGGGAAGAGGAAGAGGAAGAGGAGGGGAAGAGGAAGAGGAAGCAGAGGGAGAGGAAGGGGAAGAGGAGGAGGAGGAAGAGGAAGCAGAGGGAGAGGAAGGGGAAGAGGAGGAGGAGGAAGAGGAAGCAGAGGGAGAGGAAGGGGAAGAGGAGGAGGAAGAGGAAGAGGAGGGGAAGAGGAAGAGGAAGCAGAGGGAGAGGAAGGGGAAGAGC
>CAUYRH010098387.1:0-13985 GCA_963574655.1 Perodicticus potto
GGAAATCTTTGGAGATGGGACCTCAAAGGACCGTTGTGCCCAACACCCAGGACATCTCCTGGTTCTGTTTTCGGGCCCTACGTGTAGAATACGGTATCCTGTCCCATTTCCCTGGCTGGAGTTTGGGATCCTGAGTTACTGCTGGAGGGCCGCAAAGCTTGAGATAGACCACCAGCCAAGAGTCGCCCTCTCCACCCCGAGTCCCTTGCTTGCTCCTTGGGGAGAATCTGGCAATGTCTGTTCTATGGTTTAGGGCAGAGATGAACGGGGACACGGGCACCAGCTGGAACTGGGAAGTCATCCTCTGGGGAGGCGCCTCCTCCTGGTGGGGGTTGTCTGAGAGTCGTTCTGGGGACCTCCCTCACTCTGGCCTTAAACTCCATCCCTTGGGTTCCTGGGGTTTTTCAAACTGCGAGTGGAGGGGAGCACAGGGCTGCAGGGAGTACAGATGAGGGTCAGGTTGTTTTTCTCTCAGACCTCTTTTCCTTCTAACCCTTGCTTGCTTCCTTTTATTCTCCATCAAAAGCCATCTTTAATTTGTTTGAGGATAAAAGTGACCAGGGATGTGCAATGTTTAATTTGGGGGCGCTGATGTAACAGACGGAATGGCCTAATGAAAGGTGAAAATGCTTTCTTTTTAAAACCCATTCACCCTTTTTGAAAAATGAAACCTGTATCCCTCCTTTGGCCAGTTGTCTGGAGGCACAACTAAGTGCCCTTTGCTCTTTATACCACAGAACATGTCTCAAAGGAATATTGTCTCAGAAGTTTGGATGTCTGCTCAACCTTGTCTCTGCAGTACCATCAAGGTTAGTTAAGACAGCCTGACGCTGAAATATCCCCTTTGAAAGCTCTGCATTTCCACTTATGATTAGGAAAATGGTACTCTGAGATGGGAGTCTGCCTTTTCCTCACTTGCTGACAAATTAATAAGCCTCTCTTTCCTCCTGCTGAACCCACCTGTCCTTGTTCATTCAATGCGACCTCAAGGCCAAGTGCCAATCTTTCAGTAACACTGAGCCTGGCACACCAACAAACAATAAATAAATATTTGTTGTCACTGATTGTTTTTCTTTCTTTTTTTTCTTTTTAGAGACAGAGTCTCACTTTATCGCCCTCTGTAGAGTGCTGTGGCTTCACAGCTCACAGCATCCTCCAGCTCTTGGGGTTAGGCAATTTTCTTACCTCTGCCTCCCAAGTAGCTGGTATTACAGGCACCTGCCACAACACCTTGCTTCTTTCTTGTTGCAGTTGTCATTGTTGTTTACAGGCCCAGGTTGTGCTCGAACCCACTATGTTCAGTGCATGTGACTGGTGCCATAACTGCTGTGCTATGGGCGCCGAGCCTAAACATTTTTTTCTTAGGTTTGGGAAATATAAAGAAAGTAGAAGGAGCCTAATCAGGACTGCAAATGTTACTGGACAAAGAGGGTCTGGCCACCTGTCATTGTCAGCCAAAAAGAAGAGATGGGGAGAGATCCACCAAACTTTGTCAGAAGGCCAACAATTCTGGAGAACAGTGAGAGTAACCTCTCCAAGACTGTTCCTTTCTTCTGTTTCCAAGACCAGTTTTATACATAAAGGTTCAAAACACAAACCACATTAACTCTTATTTTAAATAATAATTAACATAACTCAGTGACCTATTACAACATTTCCAATTCAAAAGTAAATTGCCTAATTCAGTTCTAAACTACTCAAGATGAACATCTTTAAGGTGGGAGCTAAATTTTCAAAACAGTAAGAATAGAAAACATGAGATAAAGGTCAGTTAGGACCTAAACTGACCAAACTAGTTGTGTCATGTTGGCCTTAGCCTGATTGGCTCTATTTTATTCTCACTGTATGTGTTCTTGCCCCATTATTGTGATGGAGAAGGATTCTGGTGGTGCTTTCCCAGCCATTTTTCTGCTCAAATATTGGCTACCTTTCTCAACATACTCATGGTAAAGAGATGTCATCTTTCTGTGTTCCTCTAGAAAGGCCATATGCAAGATGCCGTAAGCTTCCTCAACCTAATCCAAAAAGAACTATGGCCCTCAAAATACCAGACTTTATTCTGGAGAAGACAGAGAGGCTAATAGATCCCAGGTAAACAACAGTCTCATAATCCCCTCAGCTAACTTAGTATGCTGAAACTGTCTCTTTTATGTGAGCTAGAAAGGAACGAATGAGCAAATCAGCATTTCAGAACTGTGCTCTCTTAGGCCATTGCCTGGATCACAAATGCAGAACATTGACAAAAGTAATTAAAAGAAAATATGGAGACAAAGTCTCACTCCATCATCCAATTTTTGAAAGACATATTGTCTAAAAGTCCTTTTTACCCCATATTGACTTCTTAATTTCCTTTACTTTCAGTTCCCGAAAAGCATATGCTGTTATCTACTTTTAACTGTGTTGTGAGGTTATACAAAAATTTCAAAAACTAGCATTGTTAACAGTTAATGTTCATACCATGTGCTTTATCATTAACTAATTTAGTAATATTAAAGACTCAGTTTTCTTATCTGTAAATTATACTTTAAGACATCCCTTAATTATAAAATTCTACAACTGTGCATATATTTTCAAACACTCCTTTTTGAACTTTGAAGGAAGTTCAAGTGTTCATGTTTTAGTACATATACATTAAGCTGAATTAAAATTAGGAGTTCACAATCTAGAAAAAAATTTCAAGAAAGATCAAGTATTAAAAAAGAGAACTAAAGTGTAACTAGAAAAATTGGAAAACCAGAGAATGTGTGAGTTGTTAAGTAAATAAACAGACAAATATATACTTACTTTTTAAATCAATTATCAAAATATGAAATGAAGCCATGCTTAGACACAGGTAGTACAAGAAAGCAATTATTTCTTCAGTGTGAAATACGTTAGATTAGAAATATTTGATATTGAGAATGAATAAATCATTATTCTTCTAAAAAGTTAATTTCCTAGTTAGAGGGTTACTGGCATCACCCTAAGTTCATAAAACATGTTCAAAGTATAAAATCATTTACCTGAGTTGAGAATAAGCAGTGCTTTAGCCATAACTAACAATAATGATGGTAAAACATGTTTATTTCATTCTCATAAAAACCCTAAAATGAGGCAATTATTACCCTAATTTTAGAGTGGGAAAAAGCAAACCCTGGAGGAGCCTTCATCTAGGCTATTGTGCAAATTCTTGTAACTACAAGTCTTGGGCATATTTGGATTTGAGAAATATAATAAAAATATACTTTTACCTGTTTCTTACATGTTATGATATGATGGAATGTAATTATCACTTATTCTTAATCCCTAAGAATGGATAAAATCAATTTTTCAAGAGACTTCTATTAGAAGTGTGGTTTGACTAATAATTCTATGAATATCAACTCTTGCAAAATCCACATAGAGGTAAATCTAGCATCTTAACAGGTTCAGTGCCACAAATGAAGAAGGAAACAAAAATGGACCACCCTTTAGGAAAATCAACATCAGAGATCTGTATTCCTTGAAGTCTGATGCCCTGTGGTCTTTATTTTTATATAAATATGTGGGGAATAAGTATAATTTTGTTGCATGGTTATACTGCATAGTGATGAAGTCAGAGCTTTTAGTTTATCCACCACTGAAGTAAAGTAACACACATTATACCCATTAAATATGTTTTTCCTTGACCTTCTGGTCTTGAATAGTATCACCTGACTGGAGAACACTGTCATTTCTCTTGGCCGAATTCCAGAAATTTTTGTTCCATAATTAGACTACATAAAAACATCTAGATTATTTTATATCCTGGGATGCTATGTACATTAAAAAAGGGTGATAACAATCAATTCTTTATCTTAAGGATGTGATTGTTAGGGCTTCAATTATACACACTAACATTTTTATCAAGATCAGAAAATGTAATAAAATAGGTATTGGTTTAAATGGGTTTCTAGGGGAGAGGGTGAAGATTGCTGACTAGAGCCAGCTTTCAACAGAAGCTCCCATCCAAAGGGAGAAATAATGGCCAGAAAGAACCAAATAAAGCTGAAGATTGAGAGCTGAGCTGAGAAAGAAGATTTGTAAGTGCACATTATCCCTGCTGAGGCAAATTGCAACCCCAAGGAAGCAAATTTCAGGCACAAAACCCATCGTAAAGAGGTCAAGAGTATGTTCCCTCCCCCAAGAGAGTACCTTGTGTGATCTCTATGAGAGAGCAGTGAACAGAAGACCTCTTGTCTCACTCCATGGGAGAGAGTCACTGAAGGCTGGGTCTCCTTCTCCAGAGAGACCGTGCTGTGAGACATGGGCTCACGTGCTGAGCAAGGGGATTTTCTTGCCCAGCATAAAAGTTGAAATAATTTTCCCTGCCATTTTGGACTCCCCAGTCCGCCCTTTCCCCCTTACCTGGCCGTTTGAAAACCCACCCCAGAGATCAGAGTTTCTGTGGTTCCTTGCTAGGGCTGGGCATTGCATGGGCCACAGTGGCACAGCTAAGCTGAGACTGTGACTCAAGTAGAAGCAGAGAGAGGTGCAGGAGGGAGGGTGACTGGCCTGGCCCTGGGAAAGTGCATATCAGCAGTGGGCAGAGGCACAGGAATCTGCACGGAAGTGTGGGAACCTGAGCAGAAACACCTGCCACAAAGCAGTAGCAATAGTAGGGTGATCCCACCAGGGTAAAATTTTGGTGAGACACATACCCAATTCTGTGGACTGCCAGAGGGAGCCAGACCTTGCCCTGCAGGGTTACCAGAGGAACAGTGCAACTGGGGCGGAGGTGCAATCTCTGAGGCAGAAAAACATTCACTGCATTATTCACCCCTGGCTTGGAACAAACTCAAGTGGAACACTCCTCAGTTTCCAATGAGCACCAGAGGGAGTCAGGCTTCAGCTCCCCCTGCTCCCAGCTGGGGGCAGAGTGTGGTGGCCTGGCCAAGGAGGCATTGACTTCCCTTTGACTCTGGCAGGCACAAATCATTGGCTCATTTGCTCATTGGAGGGAACTTGGTCACAGCCCCATGGGGTTACCAGTGACTAGGTGTGGAGGAGGTGCAAGGTGCAAAAGGAGGCACCCGCACCCTGGACTAACCCTTTTGCTGGGCGGGCCTTTCTGACTCCATGGAACACCTGAGTAAGTCACATTTTAGCTGCCAGTAGATTCCTGCTGTCTAGTTGCTGGAGACCTTTTGAACTCTCCCACTTGCTCAGCAATTGTGCTGTCTGCGACAATTGGTTTGGAATTCTTGATCTGGGCCAGTCACCTGGGGACCTTCCAATATTGAGCCCTGGTTGTGTTTTAGTAGGAGGGTCTGATTCTCCTCTTCCAGTTGTTGGTGGGGTGGGGTGTCTTAGTTGCTTATATTTCTCCCCAACTGAGATTTCAGCCCAAAGCTACTGATTCACTAGGATTGGATAGGGACTAGCTGAATACAAGACAGTGCCACCTAGTCCTATCACACCAAGCAGGTCCCCAGAGTCTCAGGCTACAGTACTGAATGGGACCTTTACAAAGCTATAGGGGAAAAGCCACAGTCGCCAGTTCCAGCTCTTTGGTAAAGGACTGATTACTTACAACCCCAAAAGCCCTCAATCCAATTTCACCTTACAGCTTCTCTAGCCAAATGGTGAAAAATAATCATGGGCAGAATCAGCGGAAAAGCTCTGGCAACATGAATAATCAGAGTAGATCAACTCCCCCAAGGAACAACAAAGGAGACATAACAGAAAATGCCATTCATAAACAAATGGCTGCAATGTCAGAAATAGAGCTCAGATTATGGATGGCATACTAGATTAATAGAATGGAAGTAAAATTGGAATTAAAAATTCAAGGAGTAATTCAAAAGTTATCTCAAGAAATCAATGAATTCAAAGACAAAATCTCCAAGGACTGCACAATGAGGCAACAAATGGCAACCTTCAAAGAACTGAGAAATACAGTAGAATCACTCAGGAACAGAATGGAGAAGGCAAAAGAAAGGATCTCTGACATTGAAGACAAAGCTTTGGAAGGTTCCCAAATGCTCAAAGAGGCAGATAAGTGGAGAGCAAAAAGAGATCATTCCCTGACTCAGCTGTGGGACCACTCCAAAAGAGCAAACATTTGCCTTATAGGAATTCCTGAAGGAGAAAAGGATGGTCCTAAAGACACTAATGCTCTTCTCCCAGACATAATGGAGGAGAATTTCCCAAGCATGGCAAGAGATACTGAAATACAGGCAACAGACAGTTTCAGAACCCCAGCATGATTCAGTCCAAATAAAGCATCTCCTAGACACATTGTAATTAATTTTTCCAAAGTTAATATAAAGGAGAAAATTCTGCAAGCAGCCAGATGTAAGAAAATCATAACCTACAAGAATATTAGAATCAGCATTAGAATGACTGTGGATCTCTCCACTGAAACGTTTCAAGCTAGAAGAGGATGGTCATCGACCTTCAATCTCCTAAAGCAAAACAAATTTTAGCCCAGGATCCTGTATCCAGCTAAACTGAGTTTCATTTGTGATGGAGAAATAAAATACTTTAATGACATACACAAGTTGAAGAAATTTGTCATAACTAAACTAGCTCTCCAGCATATTCTCAGACCCATCTTACATAATGACCAACACAATGCTCTACCACCAAAGTAAGCTCACTCAGAAATTTTTGAACAAAACCCCAACTTCCATAGTGGTGAAAGGATTAAAAATGTCCACTGGGCATTCAAAAAACATGACACCCAAAACACTAACAGGCTTATCATTTCTCTCAATTAATGCAAATGGTTTAAATTGTCCTCTAAAGAGGCACAGATTGGCTGACTGGATATATAAACTCACACCAAATATCTACTGCATACAAGAATCTCATCTTACCATAAAGAATAAAAATAGAGTCAGGGTAAAGGGATGGATATCTATAATACAGGCCAATGGAAATAAGAAAAAAGCAGGGGTTGCAATTTTATTCACAGATACAATAGGCTTTAAACCAACCAAGGTAAGGAAAGATAAGGATGGTCACTTCTTATTTGTCAAGGGAAACACTCAACATGAAGAGATTTCAAGATGAAAATTTATGCACCCAACCAGAATATTCCTGAATTTATAAAGGAAACCCTAACAGACATTAACAATTTGATATCCTCCTGTACCATAATAGTCAGAGATCTTAACACCCCTTTGGCAATGTTGAATAGATCCTCCAAGAATAAACTAAACAAAAAAATATTGGACTTAAAGTTGACCCTACAACAAATGGACTTAACAGACACTACAGAACATTTCATCCTAATAAAACTGAATACTCTTTCTGCCCATCAGCCCATGGAACATCCTCCAAAATTGATCACATCTTAGGTCATGAGTCTAACCTCAGCAAAATTAAAAGAACAAAAATTATTTCTTGTGTCATCTCGGACCACCATGGAATAAAAGTTGAACTCAAAAGCAACAGGAATCTTCATACTGAAACAAAGTCATGGAAACAAAATAATCATAGGCTGGATGATAGCTGGGTCAAAGATGAGATTAAGAAGGAAATCACCAAATTTTGGGAACAAAATGATAATGAAAACACAAATTGTCAAAATCTGTGGGATAATACAAAGGCAGTCCTAAGAGGGAAATTTATAGCACTGCAAGTCTTCCTCAAGAGAACGCAAAGAGAGGAAGTTGACAACTTAATGGAACATCTCAAGTAACTGGAAAAGGAAGAACACTCCAACCCCAAGCCCAGCAGAAGAAAAGAAATAACCAGAATTAGAGCAGAATTAAATGAAATTGAAGAATCATTCAAAAGACCAACAAGTCAAAAAGTTGGTTTTTTGAAAAGATTAACAAAATTGATAAACCTTTAGCTAACCTAACCAGAAATAGAAAAGTAAAATCCCTAATACCATCAATCAGAAATGATAAAGGAGAAATAACAACAGACACCTCAGAAATTCAAAAAATCCTTAATGAATACTATAAAAAAACTATATTCTCAGAAACATAAAAATCTGGAAGAAATAGACCAATACCTGGACGCACCCCCTTCCTGGACTCAGTGAGAAATAATCTGAAATATTGAATAGACCTATATCAAGTACTAAAATAGCATCAACTATACAAAATCTCCCAAAAAAGAAAGTCTGGGACCAGATGGCTTCACATCAGAATTCTACCAAACCTTTAAAGAGGAACTAGTACCTATATTACATAATTTTTTCCAAAACATAGAAAAAGAAGAAATACTTCCCAACACATTCTATGAAGCAAATGTCACCCTGATTCCCCAAGCCAGGAAAAGACCCAACAATGAAAGAAAATTACAGACCAATATTTCTAATGAATACAGACGCAAAAATATTCAATAAGATCCTAGCAAACAGAATCCAGCAAGAAATCAAACAAATTATACACCATGACCAAGTTGGTGTTATCCCAGGGTCTCAAGGATGGTTCAACATTCATAAATCTATAAATATAATATACCACATAAACAAAATAAAAAACAAAGACCATATGATTCTCTCAATTGATGCAGAAAAAGCTTTTGATAATACCCAGCATCCTTTCATCATCAGAATACTTAATAAAATAAGTATAGAAGGGACATTACAAGTGTACAAGTGTACTTGTAGAAGTATATAAGTATAGTATAGGTATAGAAGGGATATTTCTTTTTTTTTTTTAATTTTTTTGAGACACAGCCTGAAGATGTCATCTGGATAGAGTGCTTTGGCATCACAGCTCACAGCAACCTCCAATTCCTGGGCTCAAGCGAGTCTCCTGTCTCTACCTTCCAAGTAGCAGGGACTACAGGTACCTGCCACAACGTCCGGCCAGAGAAGGGACATTTCTTAAACTAACAGAGGCCATCTATGGCAAACCCACAGCCAATATCATATTGAATGGAATAAAATTGAAAACATTTCCACTCAGATCAGGAACTAGGCAAGGATGCCCATTGTCCCCACTGCTATTCAACATAGTAATGGAAGTTTTAGCCATTGCAGTCAGGCAAGACAAGGTAATAAAGCGTATCCAAATAGAGTCAGCAGAGCTCAAACTCTCACTCTTTGCAGATATGATTGTATTCCTGGAAAACCCCAGGGACTCAACTATAAAACTCTTAGAAGTGATCAAGGAATATAGCAACATCTCAGGATACAAAATCAGTACTCATAAATCAGTAGCTTTTATATATACCAACAATAGTCAAGCTGAAAAAACCATCAATGACTCTATTCCTTTTACAGTAGTGCCAAAGAAGATGAAATATTTTGGAATTTAACTCACTTAGGATGTCAAGGATCTCTGTAAAGAGAACTATGAAACTCTGAGAAAAGACATAGCTGAAGATGGTAACAAATGCAAAAACATAACATGCTCATGATTGGGAAGAATCAACATAGTTAAAATGTCCATACTACCCAAAGTATTATACAAATTTAATGCAATCCCTATTAAAGCACCACTGTCATACTTTAAAGATCTGGAAAAAATATTACTTGGTTTTATATGGAATTAGAAAAAACCTTGAATAGCCAAGACATTACTCAAAAATAAAAACAAATCAGGAGGAACTGTGCTATCAGACTTCAGGCTATACTATAAATCTGTAGTGATCAAAACAGCATAGTACTGGCACAAAAATAGAGAGGTAAATGTATGGAACAGAATAGAGAACCAAGAGATGAACCCAGACACTTATTGTCATTTGATCTTTGATAAGCCTATCAAAAACATAAATTGAGGAAAAGATTCCCTATTTAACAAATTGTGCTGGGTGAATTGACTGGTGACTTGTAGAAGATTGAAACTAGACCCACACCTTTCACCCTTAACAAAAATTGATTCTCAATGGATAAAAGATTTAAACTTAAGACATGAAACTATAAACATACTTGGAGAGAGTGAAAGGAAAACACTTGAAGAAACTGGCCTGGGAGAATATTTTATAAGGAGGAACCCCCCTCCTGGACAATTGAAGCAACACCAAAAATATTTTACTGGGATCTGATCAAACTAAAAAGCTTCTGCACTGCCAAGAACACAGTAAGTAAAGAAAGCAAACAGTTTTCAGAATGGGAGAAGATATTTGCAGGTTATGTTTCTGACAAAGGTTTTATAACCAGAATCCACAGAGGACTCAAACTTATTAATAAGAAAAGAACAAGTGATCCCATGTCATTGTGGGCAAGAGACTTGAACAGAAGCTTCTCTGAAGAAGACTGGCACATGGACTACAGACACATGAAAAAATGCTCATCATCTTTAATCATCAGGGAAATGCAAATCAAAACCACTTTGAGATATCATCTAACTCCCATAAGAGTAGTCCACATAAAAAAATCTCAAAACTACAAATGTTGGCTGGATGTGAAGAAAAGGGAACACTTCTGCAGTGCTAGTGGGAATGCAAACTAATACGTTCCTTTTGGAAAGAAGTTTGGAGAACACTTAGGGAACTAAAAGTAGACCTGCCATTTGATCCTGTAATTCCTCTACTATGTATATATCCAGAAGTCCAAAAATCACTTTACAACAAAGACATTTGCACCAGAATGCTTATTGCAGCCCAATTCATAATTGCCAAGTCAAGGAAGAAGTCCAAGTGCCCATTGACCCATAAATGGATTAATAAATTATGGTATATGTATACCATGGAATATTATGCAGCCTTAAAAAAGATGGAGACCTTCAGGAGGCTGAGGCAAGAGAATCGCCTAAGCCCAGGTGTTGGAGGTTGCTGTGAGCTGTGTGACACCACGGCACTCTACTGAAGGCGATAAAGTGAGACTCTGTCTGTACAAAAAAAAAAAAAAAAAGATAGAGATTTTACCTCTTTTATGTTTACGTGAGTGGAGCTGGAACATATTCTTCTTAGTAAAGTATCTCATGAATGTAAGAAAAAGTATCCAATGTACACAGTGCTATTATGAAACCAATATATAATCACCCATAGTTTCATATGAAAGATAAAACATGACTATAGCCCAGGATGAAGAAGGGAAGAGGAGGGGAAGGAGAGGGTAGGGTGTGATTGGGTGGAGGGAGGGTACTCAGTGGGACCTCAACTATGGTACATATTGCAAGGTTATATGTCAAATCTATTAAAAGTAGAGTATAAATGTCTTAACAATAATTAAGTAAGTGATGGCTATGCTAACCAGTTTGATATAAGCATTCCAATTTGTATATAAAATCAGCACATTGTACCCCATAAAAAAAGATATTTTCCCTAAAAAAATGGGTTTCTACTGCTCAAAGCACCCAGTTTTTCAAACTTCAAATCATAGTTCACTGCCACATTCATAAAAGAAATGAGAGAAATGATAAACAATGGTCACAGAAACACCATGTGTAAAGAAGTAGTCCTGTAGATGTAATAAAATGCCAGTTTCACACCAGAGGAAGTGCAAAGGAATCTTTTACATGTTATCCTGCAATTTACTTTAGGTACAAATTTGGGTTCAATAAAACTCAATTTACAAAATACAAACTCAATAGTGTTTGACTGACCTACCTTTTCTTTAGACATTTACTACTGAGCAACTAATACTTAATAAAAATTCAACATCATTTATTTTAAAACATTTTATAATTGTACTTTGTTAAAAAGAATACCACTCATTAAAAGAAAATCTCATATCACCCAATCCCCAATTCAAGAAAGGACTCAAACAAAAAAGAAAAGTATAGACCAATAACATTAGTGAATATTGATGCAAAAATATTCAGTAAGACCTTAGCAAGCGGAACATAGTGACATACTAAAAAAGTTATACACCACAATCACGTGAGTTTTATCCCAGGAATGGAAGTTTGGTTCAAGACATGTAAATCCATAAATACAACTCACCACATAAATAAAATAAAAAATAAAGACCATATGATTCTCTCAATTGATGCAGAAAAAGTTTTTGAGACTATCTAGCATCCTTTTATGATAAGAACACTAAAGAAAATAGGCTTAGCTGGGACATTTCTTAAACTAATAGAGGCCATCTATAGTAAACCCACAGCCACTGTCATCTTGAATGAGAATAAAACTGAAAGCATTTCCACTGAGATCTGAAACTAGACAAGGATGCCCACTGTTACCACTGCTGTTCAACATAGCGTTGGAAGTCCTAGCCAAAGCAATCAGGCAAGAGAAGGAGAGCAAGGATATTCAAATGGGGACAGAGGAGGTCAAACTCCTGCTCTTTGCTGACATGACTTTATACCTGGAAAACCTCAGGGATTCAGCCAGAAAGTTCTTAGAAGTGATCAAGGAATATAGCAGCATCTCAAGATATAAAATCAATACCCACAAATTTGTAGCCTTCATATATGTCAACAAAAGTCAAACTGAGAATAAAATCGTAGGCTCTATTCCTTTTACCATAATGCCAAAGAAGATGAAATAACTTGAAATATATCTAACAAATGATGTAAAAGATCTCCATAAAGAGAACTATGAAACACTGAGAAATGAAATAGAAGATTTTAACAAATGGAAGAACGTACATACCATGCTCATGAGTACAATGAATCAACATTGTTAAAATGGCCATACTACCCAAAGCAATCTACAGATTTAATGCAATCCCAATCAAAGCAACAATAGCATGCTTTGAAGAACGTGATAAAATAGTACTTGTTTCATATGGAACTAGAAAAACCCTGAATAGTCAAAATAACTCTTAGAAAAAAAAAAAATCTGGAGGCATCATGCTGCCAGACTTCAGGTTATATATACCTGAAGTCTATAGTTATCAAAACAGCACAAAAATAGAGATGTACATATATGGATAGCATAGAAAATCTACAGATGAACCCAGCCACATATATTTGATCTTCGATAAGCCTAACAAAAATAAGCACTAGGGAAAAGAATTCCTAATTAACAAATGGTGCTGGGAGAACTTGTTAGCCACATATTGGACCTATATCTCTCACTATTGAGAAAAATTGATTCTTGCTGGATGAAGATTTAAATTTAAGACATAAAACAATAAAAATTCTGGAAGAGAGTGTCAGGAAAAAATTAAAAATATTGGCCTGAGAAAAGATTTCTTGAAGACCTCCTCATGCAAATTGCAGCAACACCACAAATAAATGAATGGGAATTGATCAAGCTAAAAAGCTTCTGAACAGCTAAGGGTACCACAAACAAAGCAAACACCTTAGAAATGGGAGAAAATTTTGCATGTTAAGAACCTAACAAAGGCCTGATAACCAGAATCTACAGAGAACTTAAGTTAGTCAGCAAAAAAACAGCAAACAACCCATTTCTAAGTGGGCAAGGGATTTAAACATAAACCTCTCTGAAGATGACAGACAAATGGCCAACAAACACATGAAAAAATGCTCATCATCTTTAATTATCAGAGAAATGCAAATCAAAACCACCCTGAGATGTCACTTAACTCCAGTAAGATTAGCCCACATCACAAAGTACCAAATCTGCAGATGCTGGCATGGAGGTGGAGAGAAGAGAACATTTGTACACTGCTGGTGGGGTTGCAAACTAATACAACCTTTATGGAAAGAAGTATGGAGAATTTTTAAAGAACTAAAAATGGACCCTCAATTTTATCCTGCAATCCCATTACTAAGTATCTAAACCAGAAGAACAAAAATGGTTTTGCTACAGGGACATTTGCACCAGAATGTTTATTGCAGCTCAATTCATAATAGCCAAGTTATAGAAGCAACCCAAAATGCCCACCAAACCATGAATGTATAAACAAATTATGGTATTTGTATATCATGGAATATTATCCAGCCATAAAGAAAAGAAGGAGACTTTACATCTTTTTTTTTTTTGTATTGTCTTTTTATTTATTGCTGGATTATGTTTGCAAATATCTTATTTTTAAGTTTTACAGCTATGTTGGTAAGATAGCTTTTGGCCTTTTTAAAAAAATTTTTTTAAAATAATTTTATTAAATCATAATTGTGTACATTGGTGCAATCATAGGGCAGAATGTGCTTCATATACAATCAGAAACATTTTGATCGTACTGTGAGAGATAGCCTTCATAGCATTTTCTTAATCACTATATA